>JAADXR010000340.1:0-32624 GCA_023337935.1 Elongisporangium anandrum
GACGGACCAGCGGCGGGTGGACAACGGCCTGCTCAAGTTCTCCTTAAGCAAGCTGAACGCTTACCAGAGTCCTGAGCTCACGAGCACAGCTGTATGGGATTTATTGACTGCGCCTGGCGGCTACGACAAGATCATCTCGCAAAACTTTGCATGCGCAGCGAGATTGCAGGTCGTGGACCACAGCAACGTGGTCATGGCGGAAGTGTACGAAGTCCATAGCGACACCGGAGGCACCCCCACAGTCACTGTCGTCCGAACATTTGTTCTGCTCACGCTGTTCGCGACCGAGAAAGGCTACGTACTCCTCCACTACGGACTGGACCCGGAGCTGGCCACGTATCTACCAGACGACAATGCGCTTGTCAAATATGAATGGCTACCTATGCTCAGCTGGGGCGCGTTCGAGCACGTGGAAGGGTCTGCTGGCCAGTTTCTCTCAAGCGTCGTGGGCACGATGCGAGCGGAGGGCGCCAATGTCGTGGACTGGGCTCTTGAAGTGCTGCATGTGGTGCTGAGATTGGAGAACATCCTCCTTGGGCCTCAATGGAGGCTCCTTCAAGAGGAATAAATTCTTCACTACAAACATCAAATCAAATTATCCGTTCATCATGCAGAGTTCGCGCACACACAAAATGTACATTTTGGGCGGGCTTTAACATTATTTATGAGGATTCGAGGTTCAATACCTATGTTTTAGAATATCGAATGACTGCTTTTTGACATTTTGGTAAAAGGGGTAGGTGAAACGCTGAAAAGAGCGGTTTTAGCCGAAATGTACATTTCGTGCGCGAACAAGCCCTAATAATTTTATTAATACAGTATACTTGTACAATTTACGAAGGCGATAAGCTGTTAGTTGCGGACTCCAATAACAACCGGTTTCATGGAGATAGCCGACGTGATGCAGCGCCAGAAGGACCGGCGCGAGGCCAAGCGCCTGAGTGCGCAGATGCGCTACCACAAGAAGCGGGTGCGCTGGACCATCGCTCTCTGTCGCCTATTACTGCTTTGGTCTGACTCTGGAGCAGCAACTGATTGAACAGCTCCGGGAAGAAGCGGCCCAACTAGAGAAGCAGTACAGCACCAAGCGGCTCTTCCTGCGACACAGCCACCCATCGCACGACGCTGGAGCTACAACGATTGAGGCTTTACGGCGGCAGAACGCGGGTCTGCGCAAGCGCCTGCAGCGGTTTTTGGACTGGGGTATGCCGCCTGGACCTGCTGCTGGAACCACTCGACCAACCCCAGGCAAGGCCGAATCAGCTCCGCATCAGCCTCAAGACACCACTGAGTGTGCAGGAATGCCACGCTATCGCGCGCAGAGTCTACTCGGAGATCGAGACGTTCAGTGCCAGTGGAAAAGAGGGCTCGATCTCCACCGGCGCGTCGGTCTTTGGCTGGACAGACCAGCGGCGAGTCGACAACGGCCTGCTCAAGTTCTCATTACGCAAGCTCAACACGCGCATGAGTCCTGAAGAGGCCAGCGCTGCGTTGTGGGCCCTGTCCGCCTCGCCCGACAGCCACTCGAAGCTCAACTCCCAGAGCATGAACATGCGCAGCAAGGTCGTGCAGGTCGTGGACCAGAGCAACTTGGTCATTTGGGAAGAGTACCAAGTTCACAGCAACGCTGGAGGCGTCGCCACCGCCACCATCGTGCGCTCTCTGGTTCTGCTCACGCTGTTCGCAACAGAGAACGGCTACATCCTGCTTGCCTACGGTCTCGACCCGGAGCTGGCGGCGTACCCGTCGAATGATTTTCTGAGCCCCTTGCTGGACGACAACACGATCGTCAAGTACGCGTGGCAGCCTGTGTTCTGCTGGACCTCGCTGGAGCGAGTTGAAGGAGTTCCCGACCAGTGTCTCTCCAGCTTCGTGGGCACGTTTCCTGTGGAAGGCGCCAACTTTGTGCACTGGGCCGTGGAGGTGCTGCTCATGGTGCTGCGAGCCGAGAGCATTCTTCTTGGACCCCAATGGACGCTTCCGCAGGAGGAAGAAAGCTGATGCAGTACATATTGCTGTCCATGAGAAGAGACCCAAGCTTCGTGACATGTGATTGGTTGAAAATGTGCTGCACCACCGCAGGGCTGATCACAGTCGATCTGCCACGATGCTGAACCCCGAGCGGCGGCGCGAGACGAATCGCGTGAATGCGCGACGCCACTACACGAACGCAAAGGTGCGTTGGCTTCTTCTGCCTCCAAAAGTCTTCGGATCCGCTCATCCTGGCTGTTATAGAACCGCTTGCAGGCCATGAGAGACGTCCACACTGAGCTCGAGCTCAAATACGCCCAGCTCCAAGACCGGCTCCAGAAGAAAAACGCAGACGGTGATCTGGACTTCAGCGCCACGCGCCACTCGCTGCTACGTGAGAATCGAGCGCTTCGCCAGCGCAATGACGCGTTCCTGCGCTGGGAGTACCGCGCGAACGTGCTGCTGGGGCAACAAGAGGACGAGAAGGACCTGACTGCTCAGTCAGCACAGAGAGCGGAGCACAGACCGTTCGGTCTGGCCATGAAGAAGCCCTTGGTCGTGGAAGAGTGCCACGCGATCGCTCAGAAGTCGTATGTCGAGATCGAGGCGTTCATGCAGTGCGAGGACTACGTGTCCACAGGCATGACCGTCTTCGGCTGGACGGACCGGAGGCGGCTGGACGAAGGGATGCTCAAGTTCTCGCTGCAGAAGACGTTCAGGCAGCAATCGGCCTACGAGCTCATCACGTGCACGTGGGCCATGATCCGCAACGTGGACTCGTACGAGAAGCTGTACTCGGCCAACATGAACATGCGCTGCGAACGCGTGCAGGAGATCGACCCAAGCAACGTGCTGTTCTTCCAGGAGTACGAAGTGAGCGTGGGCGACGTGCTTACGGTCGTGCGAAGTCTAGTGCTCGCCACGCTGTTCGAGACGTACAATGGGTACATCACGCTCTTCTACTCGGTGGATCCGAGTCGCCTGGAGCGCTGGCCCGAAGACCGCGAATCTGTGGACGGCATCACAGTGCAGTACCAGTGGCAGCACATGTACGGCTGGACGCGCTCCGAGGTCGCAGGTCCCAATGGCGAGTACTGCAAGTGCAGCTACTCTGGAGCCGTGCCCACGGAGGCTGCAGGCATCGGCTTCTGGATGGCCGAAGTGCTGGTGCAGGTGCTGCGATGGGAGAACCTGGTCATTGGGCCACTAGTCACGCTCGCGAACGACTCGGACGCTGAGGCCAAAGTAGAGAAACCCATCTCTCCGCCTCAACATGATCCTCCAGTCGGATCCAAAGGAGTAAACGCCGCATGAAAGGAGCCACTCTGCTTCTCCCACCATCAGGAGCACGTCATTGCGTCTCCGGGGTCTGCGATTGGCTAAAAAGCGCATCGGAGCCCACTATGTGGATCACGGTCTATCTGCAAATCCGCAGAAATGCTGCTGAACATCGAGAAGCGACGCGAGCGGAACCGCCTGAATGCGCGGCGTCACTACACCAAGACGCAGGTGCGCCTCTTGGCTGCCGCCTCCTCACGAGGCATGCTGACGGTCTCACTTAACGGTCCCATTTAACGGTCTCCTCGAATGGTGCAATAGAATCGCTTGCAGACGCTGCGTGACCTCCAGAGCGAGCTGGAGCGCAAGTACGCAGGCTTCCAAGACCAGCTCCAGAAGAAGAAGCACCCTCTGGTGCTGCATGCGGACGACCACGACTTCTGCGCCACGCGAGACGCGCTGCTCCAGGAGAATAAAGCGCTGCGCCAGCGCAATGACGAGTTCCTGAGCTGGGAATACCGCGTGAACATGCTGGTGGGACGCCAAGAGGACGAGAAGGAAGAGTTCGTTCAGGATCTGAGTGCTCTGGATACGCCAGTAGAAGGCAAAGCAGAGCACAAGCCCTTCGGACTGGTCATGAAGGAGCCCTTGACCATGGACGAGTGCCACGCGATCGCTCAGAAGGCGTACGCCTTGATCGAGGCGTTCACGCAGTGCGAGGACTACGTGTCCACGGGCGTGAGCGTGTTCGGCTGGACGGACCGGAGGCGCGTGGACGAAGGAATGCTCAAGTTCTCGCTGCAGAAGACGTTCTCGCGTAAATCGGCCTACGAGCTCATCTCGTGCACGTGGTCCATGGTGCACGACGCCGAGTCGTACGAGAAGCTCTTCTCGGCCAACATGAACATGCGCTGCGAGCACGTGCAGAGGATCGACGAGAGCAACATCCTGTTCTACAACGAGTACGATGTCCAAGAGCGCAATGTCGTCACGGTCGTGCGCTGTCTGGTGCTCGCCACGCTGTTCGAGACCCAGAACGGGTACATCACTCTCTTCTACTCGATCGATCCGAAGCGACTGGAGCGCTGGCCTGAAGAACGCGAGAGTACGGATGACATCACAGTCAAGTACCAGTGGCAGCAGATGTACGATTGGTCGCGGACGGAGACTGACGGAGAGAACTGCAAGTGTACTTACGCTGGCACCGTACCGGCAAAGGCTGCGGGTATCGGCTTCTGGACGGTCGAAGTGCTGCTGCAAGTGCTGCGTTGGGAAAACCGCGCTATTGGGCCCCTGGTGGCAATCACAAATGAATCGGAGGCAGAAGTGACTGGCTCATTAGAGAAAGAGGATGCAAGACAATAACTCCATCGTAAAAAAATTACGGAAGCAGTCCAGTCCACCAATCTCATTAGACAATATTGATTGCTTTATCTGGTTCCATAATAAAGTGCTGCTCTGTAGCTATCCGTCTGAATATATTCCCACGGTAAATACAAGCTCAAAGGGAATATCGCTATTCTCCTGCAATCCTAGATCTTGCCGAGGCCATGCAGGTACGTGAACACCACGTAGACGCAGTACATAGTCAGCAACGCCGCGCCCATGCGTGGATGCAGTTTCCAGCGCGTCACCACGAGAAGAAACACGAGGAAAATCAACACTGCGAACAGAATGGCGACCGAGACGTCCAAATCGTCTGTGGACACTGCCACCGGTTTCTTGTACACGAGATTCGACAGGAAGAAGGGAAAGCCAAGTCCCAGGAGAATATCGAAGACATTGCTGCCGAGCGCATTGGACACCGCCATGTCTCCGTGGCCGTCGCGCGCGACGAGGATCGAGCTGAGCGCATCCGGGATCGACGCACCGGCAGCGATGATGGTCAAGCCCATGAGCGCCGACGGAATGCCAGCGATGCAGCCGACCTTGGTGCCCCAGGCCACGGTGTAGTGCGACAGAATGCCGATCCAGATGATGCAGACGATGAACGAGCTCGTGAAGCCAGCAACGCCCGAGAACCGAGGGAAGCGACAGTCCGGAATCGTCAGACGAGCCACCACCACGATCGGAAGCGTGAACACATACCAGAGCTTGGCCAGAACACCAGAAGGTACATCCATAATCTCGTCAAAGTAGCCCGTATCCGGCTCCTCGCTGCTCTTTTCTTCCGGCACCAGCGCGATCTCGGAGCTCGTGGATATTGAGGTGCCAGTCTTGGTGCTTGCGTCCACCATCTGATCCTCTAGTCGCAGTTCTGCGTTGGATGAGCTATCGTCCTCGCCTGAGGGGCTTGATTGCTGATGCAGATGCGGATGCGACTGGAACACACGGTACTTGGAGAGATGCACTGGGTTCAAATGCGTTGGAACGCCATCGTCTGTAACCGATTCGTCCTCTGCTCCGTCGTGGTGGCCGGTGCTGGACGACTGCGCTCGCTGAATCCAGGACGGCGACGTGCCGCTGTGCTTGCGTGGAGCGTCCGACGGACTCTTGGAAGGCGATGGCTCCATTCCGCTAGAGAAATGAAGACGTTCGACGTCAACAGCGATGCTGCCAATGTCCAGCTTCTTGCTGGGTCCTGTCGCGTCAGTGACCACCAGAGGCGTGTCCTCCTTCACCTTCGTACTGCCTGCTTGGTGCTTTGCTGTCTCCAGTTGGTCCTGCTCCTCAGCTGCTGCCTCTTCTGGCCGCTTGCAGCATCTCCCGACCACGCGCTCGTTCTGACTCATGTACAGAATGTAGCAGAAATACGAGCAGAAGAGCAGCACGGACTCGGTCGTGTCCACAGCGCCGTCCCAGATCGAGTAGGACAGCAGCAGGATGGACCACGTGTACCAGATCGAGTCGCGCAGCATCGGGCGCCAGTCGAGCGCCAGCGGTTGACCCGCCAGCGCCGCCGAGAGGCCGATGATGATCAGGATGTTGAAGATGGCCGAGCCCACGATCGTGCCGATGCCCATGCTCTCCTTGGGCTCGTCGAACACGTTGTCGGCCAGCGACACGAACAGCTCGGGCGCAGAGGACCCCGCGGCCATGAACGTGGCGCCGGCCACGTCCTGCGACAGCTCCATGGCGTCCGTGATCTTCTCGAGCGACGACACGAAGTAGTCGTCTGCGATGATGGCCAGCGCGATGAAGTTGTACACGAGCACCGCGATGTACACGAACACGCCGCCGTTGAGCTCCCAGGGCTGCAGACCGGCGCAGTCGCCGTCCAGATCCTCACCAGAGCCGCTGGAGCTGCTGGAATGGGCCTGGAGCTCCAATAGTCGCTCGCTCTCGACGCCGCTGGTCGCTCCGTACGAAGCGCCCGAGAGCCGCTGGACCCAGGCCACCAGCCCCGCCACACAGACCACAGTCAGCAGCACAGCGCCCAGGACCTGACGCACACGCACGCGGAGCTGGCGCCTGCGGTCGCGGAGGTTCCTTCTCAGCGCCATGATGGGCGACCTTCCAATGAGATGGAAGTGTAACCCACGTGGCTGCAGTGGCCTGGATTAAGCGAGGTGTCCTACCTCAGAATCAGAACCCACTTGCGAGTATACGTCTGTCCGGATACGGTGTATACTGACATGGGTTCAGTCGAACGTCAACTGCTTCAACTCCGACTGCTATTTCTGGCCCCCCCCACCAAACTCAATTCGGTTGTCGTTTGACACAATCCAAGCGGCAAAAGACTCAGTCAACTGATGGCCGATGCGCTCATGTTCGCGATCTCCAAGATCTACTGCCTGCCGCTCATGCTCGTGCTCAACTGCGCCATGCTGCAGTACCTCGTCATGGTCTATTCCAAGCGCTGGCGCGAGACCCGCGTGCGCATGCTGCTCTTCGCGGCCTTGGTGGGCTCGGCAGCGCTGCTCACGTTCTCCGACAAGAGCGAGAGCGAGATGCACGACCTGAACGACGCCTCCGAGATGAGTCTCCAGCTCACGTTTCTCACACAGATCACGATCATCGGACGCGATGTCCAAGTCAAGGTCAAGGACCGAGCCATCCGGTACTTCACGCACGCGGCCGAGATACTCATCGCCATCGGCTGAATCAACATCTGCGCCAGTATCGCGAACATTGCGGGGCTGTCGCTGGGCGACGGGCTTGCCTACTGGATCAACATCACGGAGACGATCATGGTCATCTTCGTCACGGCGTTCCGCTTCTACTACATGTCCATCTCTAAGAGCCTCCTGCGGCTGCTGCGGAGGCGCAAGACCGAGGTTATCGCGTATCTGCTCATGATCACGCACGAGTACCCGTGGATGATCGCAGAGCACTACTCTGGCCTCTCGCTCGAGTACTTCAAGGGCGTGTACATGCGGCTCATCATCGCGTGGTGCATCGTTCTCAACATCCACAAGAAGGCTGTGGACAGCGGAGACTCCAGCCAGGTGACCACTCGAGGGCCGCGGTCTGTTTTGAGTCAGCGCCGCTCCATCACATCGTTCCGGTCGCAGCCAGGCAAGAAGGGCCCCGAGGCGTCCGTTCGAGAGCTAAAGAACTCCCTATTCTATTCCGAGATGTTGAAAGCCGATGATCAGATCATGCTAACCTGAGATGCTATTTACAGCGATAGAGGTGCCTTGAACTCAGAAGAAATCTCGTCAGGTCTGGGACTGCGCTTATCAAAAGACAAGGCTCGCATTAGCAGCCATGAAGCTCTCGCAGGATGGCATGGACTTCGTGAACAAACTGTTCTGCCTCCCGATCATTCTCCTTCTGGACTACACGATCTTTCTGTATCTCGTCAGCGTCTACAAGCCACGCCACAGGGAGTTCCGAGTGCGGCAGCTTTTCCTCGGCGCCTTCACCGGCTTTGCCGTGACTGTCACGTTCGCCAGAGGTAACGCTGAGGTCACACAGGGGCTCAATGACGTCTCGGAGACGTGCGCCCAGCTCATGTTTCTCATCCAAATCACGATCATCGGGTGGGACGTGCAGACCAAAGTCAAGCTGCTCTCGATCAAGTGGTGCACCGCCGTAGCCGAGGTCTTGATTGTGCTGGATTGGTTCACTGTCGTCGCTACTGTGGTCACCATCGCAGGACACGATTTCGGCACGTTCTTCGACCAGTGGAGCAATATTCTCGAATCCTTCAATCTCGCATTTGTGCTGTTTTTCCGCTTTTATTACCTCTCGATCTCCAAGGGCTTTTGGCACATGGCTCGGCGCCGAAAGACGGAACTGTTTGCGTACGTCCTGCTGATGACGCACGAGTATCCGTGGTATCTGATCGACTACTGCACGGGCATCTCGTGGGAATACGTGCAGGGCATCTACATGCGCTCGCTCATTGCCTGGTGCATCTATCTTAATCGAACAAGCAAGACCTCGTCGTCCAAATACAGCTCCGTCAAGTCTCGGACACAAGTGGAACACAACTTTCACTCCAAACGCCATAGTTTGACAAACTCAGTACCGAAAATGATGGTCATTAAAACCGCGGTCGCGGCAGTGACACCATCAAATAGATCGACAGCAGGGCCTGAATAAATATTTATCTCACAGACAATGTTGAAAAATCGTTTTCGTGCCGTCGAGGGTTCCCCTATCGCGATGGCAGGTTGGACACTTGGAAGACTCAATTCCATTACGGTACAATTGAAAGCACAACATGATATACACGCACCCAGTCAGAAATCTTGTTGATGCGTGGATTCGCAGCTCTCCGGTTCGTAACTTCTCTTCATGTCCAAAACGCGCTGTGGACGATGCAAGAATTCGAGACGACCGACCTTGCAACTCTGGAGACCAGAGCAGATTCGGCGATTTGGCTCGTGCCATGGTGGACAGAATCATGGCGTCGATGGTGCTCTGGCTCAGAAAAATGTCATCAAATTGTTGGTCCCTCTCATTTCGAACTCTTCCCACGAAGTCAAACATCTTCATCATGAAGTTCACACAGGAGGACATGAATTTGTGGTCAGACGTGTCTTCCTTCCAATCAAACCCTGTATCTCACGTGGTCTGCGTCGCTGGGATATCGTTTGGCTCATAGAGCTTCTATTTAACGATGCTTTCTTGCTTGATACATTAAGAACGATGCACCAGGCGATGAGGGGCCAGTGTAGACGCCTTGCACGAATTCCCAACTGACGCCTGTGACGTGCTCGACGATGTACCACGGGTGCTCGTGCATCATAAGCAACACATAAGCAAGCAGCTCTGTTTGACGACGTCGGAGCGCGTACCAGATCCCCTTGGAGATCGATAGATGAAGTAAAAGCGAAAGAGCGCCACAAACGTGAGCGTGAGCGATTCGAGAATATTGCACCACAGGTCGAGGAGTCGAGTCCCGCAAGGAAGACACCATCATCTCCAAACGCCACAGCTTAATGAACTAAATGGTCGCGATCAAATCTGCACCAGCGGCATCAAATATACCAACTGTCCAGTCGGAATGTGAAGATATGGATTTCAAATAGCTGAAATGCGTTCATTTGAGACCAGAATCGTAATTGGCTTGATATGCATTGCAACGCTTAGATTCATGAACAAGAACGCTTCAACCTGATCCGTTCTGGGCCCCTCAGATCACGGAATGACTGAGTTTCCAGCGTGCAATGCGATCAACTAAAACGGACCCAATTAATTTTGGTGCTCCCAAATTAAGTCGCGCCGCGCGTTTCGTCTCGTTCTTGTCTCGACCTATTTTGGAGCTCGCTCATTCCTATGGATTAAAGTTGGCCATAACCAGCCAGTACTCAAACCTCGCTTGCAAGATAACACATTGGCCAAATAGTACCGACCAGTACTCCACTTGAAGATAAATAACGGCAAGCGTTTTGTACAGTAAAATGCACATCACACAGACCAATATGGACAAGATCGGCAAGCTGCTCTTCCTGCCACTCATGCTAGTGCTCAACTATGCACTTTTCCAGTACCTGCTCACAATCTACTACAAACGGCGACGCCAGTTCCGAGTCATGCAGCTGCTTGTGGTGGCGTTTCTGGGCTTTGCCGTGCTCATCAGCTTCGCGCAAGACAACCCAGAAGGCATGCACGCGCTTAACAACGTATCGGAGACGTGCTGCCAGCTCGCGTTCCTTCTCCAGATCACGATCATCGGCCGCGATGTCCAGGCCAAGATCAAAGTGCGCTCCATAATGGTCTTCACTCTTGTGGCCGAAGTGCTGATCGTGGTCGGCTGGCTCGTGACTATCGCTGCCTTCGCTGATCTCATGGGCGCAAACTTGAGCGAAGGAATCCAGACAACGTTCAACGTATCGGAGTCAATCACGCTGCTGTTCGTCACCGTGTTCCGCTTCTACTATTTGTCGATGTCGAGAGGCTTCAAGCGCGTGGCCCGCGAGCGGAAAGTCGAGATTCTGGCCTATTTTGCCATGGTCACGCACGAGATCCCGTGGTCTGTTGCTGAAGCCAAGACTGGTGTGTCCTGGGAGTACGCCCAGGGCATGTACGGTCGTCTCATCCTGGCGTGGTGCATTCTGCTCAACATTAAGAGCAAAGCTGTGTCCAGCGACATGTCCAAACAAAAGGCGACGACGCGTGCCACAACTCAGGAAGGACCAAAGCTGGATAGCTCAGGCGGCAGCAAGCGTTTCAGTCGATGGAAAGTGAGACCAATGAGAGGCCCGACGCCTGTCATGCCAGTCATGCCCAGTGCTCGGTCCATGCGCTAGCGGTTTTGCTTTGGTCTGTCTCTCGTGAACAAGTATCCACAATTCATTAGCCATAGTACCAGTGGCGTTGGAATCAGAACAGCTCTACCACTCACGAGCAGAAGAAGCTATTTGCGTTTGAGCAATCGCCACACTGGACTGGTTCGCGATGCGCGTTTCGTCTTGCTCTTGTCTTGCTCTATTTCGGGCTGAAGACCTTCAAAGACTGAGGAAATGGCTTCGACCAGTACTTAATCTCCGCTCGAAAGAGACAAATCGTTCACGACAACTTGGTTCCTCTTGTTCGATCATCATGCACATCACCCAGGCCAGCATGGACAAGATCGGCAAGCTGCTATTCCTGCCGCTCATGCTGGTGCTCAACTACGCACTTTTCCAGTACCTGCTCACAATCTACTACAAACGGCGACGCCAGTTCCGAGTCATGCAGCTGCTTGTGGTGGCGTTTCTGGGCTTTGCCGTGCTCATCAGCTTCGCGCAAGACAACCCAGAAGTCATGCACGCGCTTAACAACGTATCGGAGAACGTGCTGCCAGCTCGCGTTCCTTCTCCAGATCACGATCATCGGCCGCGATGTCCAGGCCAAGATCAAAGTGCGCTCCATAATGGTCTTCACTCTTGTGGCCGAAGTGCTGATCGTGGTCGGCTGGCTCGTGATTATCGCTGCCTTCGCTGATCTCATGGGCGCAACCTTGAGCGAAGGAATCCAGACAACGTTCAACGTATCGGAGTCAATCACGCTGCTGTTCGTGGCCCTGTTCCGCTTCTACTACCTGTCGATGTCCAAGGGCGTGAAGAGCTTGCTGCAGACCCGCAAGGTCGAGATGCTGGCTTACTTTGCTATCGTCACACACGAGCTCCCGTGGTCCTTTGCCGAAGCGGAGACGGGCGTGTCGTGGGAGTACGTCCAAGGTATCTACATGCGCCTTCTGCTGGCGTGGTGCATCCTTCTCAACATCAAGAGCAAGGCCGTGTCCAGCAATCTGTCCAAGCAGAAGCAAACGACGCGCGCCTCGACGCAGAACGGACCGATCATAGAGAGCTCAGGCGACAGCAAGGTATTCGGTCGCTGGAAAGTAGGACCCCATCGTGGGCCCACGCCCGTGATGCCCGTCATGCCCAGCGCACGATCCGGACGCAGTGGCACGAGAGATGTATCATCATTCCGTTAGCCGTCGGTGTTCAATCTCTTGATTCAAATCTTCAGCATTAACTGAAATCATAAGTGACTGGGGTCAGAACCATGCAAACCTCGACGAGCACAGGAGATGCTCTTGCGCTATATCTGACAGCAATCCCCCGACTTCAATCCGCTTCATGTCTGCGTCTATTTCTGTGTGCAGTGGTGTCGAAAGAAATCCATGAGATGGTCCACTTTTCAACTCCACTTGGCCATCATGCACATCACTCAGAATGACATGGACGTGGCCTCCAAGCAGCTCTTCCTGCCGCTCGTGCTCGTGCTCAACTACGCGATGTTCCACTACCTCGTCTCGGTCTACTACGCACTTCGTCGCGAGTTCCGAGTGATGCAGCTGCTTCTCGTGGCCTTTCTTGGGTTTGCTGTGCTCGTGAGCTTTGCGCAGAGCGACGCGGTCTTCGTGACAGCGCTCAACAACGTCTCCGAGGTGTGCTGCCAGCTCGCGTTCCTCATCCAGATCACCATCATCGGCTACGCTGTGCAGGCCAAAATCAAGCCGAACGCGATCAGCACTCCATCAAGCTCTTCACGCTCATGGCCGAAGTGCTGATCGCGTTCGCTGAGCTCGTAGGCTTCCCCTCCAACAGCACGTTCCAGGGCCTGTTCAGCGTATCCGAGTCGGTCACGCTGCTCTTCGTGGGCGTCTTCCGCTTCTACTATAAGTCGCTGCAGATGCGCAAGGTCGAGATGCTGGCCTACGCCGCCGTGGCCACGCACGAGATCCCGTGGAGCTTTGCCCAAGCCAAGACCGGCGTGTCCTGGGACTACGTGCAGGGCATCCACAAGCGCAGCGTCATCGCGTGGTGCTTCATTCTCAACATCCGGAGCAAGGCTGCGACCAGCGACATGTCCAAACGGAACAAAACGACCCGCGCTTCGTCGCAGAGCGGGCCCATGCTGGACAGCTCCGGCGGCAGGCAGCAGTTCGCGCTCTGGAAGTCCGCGCTGCTCCGAGGGCCAACGCACGTGATGCCCGTCATGCCCAGCGCAGCAGCGGGGGCACTGATGTACGTACCATCCTTGCAAGGATAGTTGTCCCTTACACCTTGATTCGTCATTAAATAGCGTTTGCCACCTACTTTTGTAACATCAGCCGCTAGCCAATGCACGAAGAGCTACGGTCATCATCGCATTGGCCCCAAGGAAGCGGATCATGAAGCCGCTGTCTCTGCTGCTGCAGGCCGCCGGCCGCCACGCGCGGCTGCTCAATGGCGGCGTCCAGACCGCCGCCCCCGCTCTTTCGGCGCTGCTGCAGACGCCCGCGGCCAGCCGATGGATCTCGCAGTCGCCCGTGCTGCAGAAGCGCAAGGGCGGCAACTCGGCCTTCGTGGTCAAGAGCTCGCACTACAAGAAGCGCGGCGTCAAGACCAAGCACAAGCTCAAGAAGGACGTGGCGCCGCACAAGACCCACCTCGAGAGCATGCGCGAGCTCAAGTCGCTCGACGCCGACGGCGTGCGCAACGAGCGCCAGTGGAACCAGCTCGAGCAGGACGTCGAGCTCTCGCGCGAGCTGGACGCCGCGTTCGACTACCTGAACAACCTCGGCGCCGACGGCGAGTATATCTACGAGCCGGAGCCGTCGCTGCTGGATCTGGATGAGAACGAGGCGCTGGCCAAGCTCAATGCGCTCGCGCGCCGCGATGAGGACGTGCTGGCGCAGCTGGACGAGGACGACAGCGACAAGCAGCTCGCCGTGGAGGACTACAACTTCCTGTTGCGCGTGTACGCCATGAAGGGCATGCACAAGGAGGCCAACGCGCTTCTCACGCGCATGGAGCGCAATGTCGAGGGCGCGTTTGCCGCAGAGACCTCGGCCTTCCCGACCAACGCCGACAGCACGGACGTCGAGCTGGCATCGTCGCTGGACGGTATCCCGCATCTGGTCGCTCCCAACGCGCACTCGTACATGTACTACATCTGCTCGCTCGTGCAGACGCAGCAGGCGGCCGCGGCCGTGCGCACGCTGGGCCGCATGAAGGAGAAGGGCATCTTCCCGGACGTGGCCACGTACAACTCGATCATGAACGTCTGCGCCAAGGCCAAGAAGGTGCACTGGTCGTACAACATCATGGAGAAGATGCAGGTCGCTGGTCTGGTGCCCGACAAGGCGTCTTTCACGATCCTCGTGAACGCGGCCATCGCGGAGAACGACATGGACAAGGCCTTCGAGACCTTCAACCTCATGCGCTCGCACATCACGGAGCCGGACGTCGTGGCGTTCTCCTGTCTGATTCACGGCTTCGCCAAGATCGGTCGCGTGGAGCGCGCTCTCTACCTGCTGGAAGACCTGCTCGAGTGCGGCCTCACGCCCACGCAGGTCACGTTCAACTCGCTCATCAACGCGTGCGCCAAGTCGCACTACTACGCGCACAAGGCCGTGGAGTTCTACAACGAGATGCAGGAGCTGTACGACTACCTCCCGGACATGTACACGTACAACACGGTGCTGCACGCCTGCGCCAAGCAGGGCGACGTGATCCAGGCGGAGGAGATCCTGCGCCACATGCGCAAGCACCAGGCGCCCATGAACGAGATCACGTACAACACACTGCTCAACACGTACGCGCGCGCGCAGGTCAAGAGCATCGTGGACAAGGCGCCTCGCAACAAGCCTGCGCCTCGCGACCCGGAACCGATCTACCAGCGGCCGTTGGAGTACGACGACGATGGCAAAGAGATCGACCTCACGCGCCCAGGCCGGGAGGTGACGTCCATGGCTAATCTGAACTACGACGCGGGCTTCAATGAGGAAGACGACGACGAAGAGGAGTTCGAGCAGGACTTTGAGGCCGACGAAGCGCCCGAGGGCTCGGACGACCTGACCGAGGAAGAGCTCGCGCAGATCGCGGCCATGCGCGACGCCGACAACGCGCTGGTGAATGTGCACAACGACGACGACGGGTACGGCGAGGAGAACGGCGACTTTGAGCTGCGTCCGATGGATCTCCGCGACTTTGGCAAGTTCCAGACGCGCAACATCGCCAAGGCCGAGAAACTCTTCGCCGAGATGGTGAACGAGAAGCGCCTACCGGTGTCGGCCGTGACGCTCAACTCGATGCTGAATGTGTACGCGAACGCGCTGCGCCTACGCTCGGCCGAGAAGTTCCTGGACGAGGAGTTCCCCAAGCACGACGTGCAGCCGGACAAGTTCACGTACCGCGTGCTTATGCAGATGCAGGTGCGAGCCAAGCGCACGGCCCAGGCCGAGCAGGTGCTGGACCGCGTCAAGCAGCTCCACGCCGAGGGCGATCTTGAGATCGACGCGCCCACGGTCGGCATGCTGGTGGACCACTACGCTCGCAAGCGTCTGCTGCGTCGCGGGCTGTCGCTGCTCGAGGACTGCGACGCCACGCTGGGCGTGCAGCTGCAGGAGAAGTACTACAAGAAGATCCGCAAGCTGAGCGAGAAGTACGGCATCTTCACGGACCTCATCCCGGAGGACCCGAACGCCGTGCTGCTGGCCGGCACGCGCCACAAGCTCATGACCAAGCGCAAGGTCCGTGCCGAGGTTATCGCGTACAACCAGAAGGTCGGCAAGCGCTTCCTGCTGCCGGACTCGGTCTAGATGGTTGACTTGCCATTGGATTGTGTAGCCATGATAAGAAAGAAAAAAGAGAGAAAATAACATCCCATTTTGCTAAAATGCCCATGTTGAGACAATGACCCATTTAAGTACGAATTCCAAGATGAGCCTGCTGCTGGGCGACCGCATCGCCGACGCCAGCGGCGCCAGAGGCACGATCCGCTACGTGGGGCCCATCGCCACGTCCAAGAGCCCCACGACGAAGTACTACGGTATGCGTATCCCTCTCTTCAGTGACTGCTCTGTGGCTAGCCAGCTGAGCTTCGTCTGTGGCTGATCAGGCATCGAATGGGACGACTACGGCCGTGGGCTGCACGACGGAAGCGTCGCGTTGCCTGATGGACAGGTGCAGAGGTACTTTGACGGCCCTACAGGGCGCCAGGCCAATGCGAACGCAGCAATGGAGTTCAAGTGCTCGTTCCTTAAGACGGCCAAGCTGCCGCTAGACAATCGCCATACACTGCTCCAGCGCCTGCACGAGCGCTACGGCCACTCGCGTGACGACGGCGCGGACCAAGCAGGCGCGGTCATGAGCGTGGAAGGCGAGGACTCTGTGGTCGCGGGCGGAGTCGGCACGACGCTGGGCAGCCAGAAGCCCATTGAGCTCGTGGGCGTGGCCAAGCTGCAGACCCAGCAGACCTTCGCGACCATCACGAGCATCTCGCTGGGAGACTGCGGCATCGCGTCGCTCGGCGCGCAGCGCCCGGGGGAGCTACGCGAGCTCATGCCCAGCGTCACAGAACTGAACCTGTCCAACAACCTGTTCAAGTCCTGGTCCTCCGTCTTTGAGGTGCTGGGCGAGTTCCCAGCGCTCGAGACACTCGTATTGAGCGGCAATCGACTGGTGTACGATGACGACTGTGCGAAGGACAGCGCGGTGTTCCCGCAGATCAAGGTGTTGGTGCTGAATCAGACGTTTCCGGTCTGGTCGGTGCTGCTTAGAGTGCTGGAGCGCCACTTCCCTCGGCTCGTGGAGCTGCACATCGCTGGGAATGAGCTGTCGAACGAAGACCTTGCGTTGCTCACCCAGGCAGAGACGAGACCCAGTTGGTGGGAGTCTTTGGAACTCCTTGATCTCAGCAACAACCGCTTGAGAAGCTGGGCTGTGGTGGAGCGCTCCATTGGAAACGCCTTCGTGAATATCAAGCAGCTGCTCGTGAATGAAAACCAGATCACGACGCTGGTGTCCAGCTCACCCGCCGGCCTTAAGCAGCTCAAGTCGCTCTCAGTGAACGATAATCGCATTGACTCATGGACTTCCATTGACGCGCTGCTTCAGTATCCACAGCTGGACTCTTTACGTCTCATTCGGAACCCTCTCGTGGACCAAATGAGCGTGAGTGAAGCTCGTATGATCGTCATCGCGCGGACTGAGGCATTGACTGTCTTCAATGCCAGCGTTATCCGCGCAAAGGAGCGACGTGATGATGAACAACTCTACCTCAAGCGGATCTTGCACGAGCTGGCTGCTGTGAAGCAGACGCCCGAAGACCAGGCACGAGTGTTTGCCTTCCATCCTCGGTTCCAGCGCCTGCGAGAGCTGTACCCAGAGATCTACGTACAACATCAAGCAGGACAGGGTGGAAGTTCATCCAGTGGACCGACGACGCTCGCGTCGAGTCTCGTTCGGGTGAAGATCGTGCCCATGTCCATGCAGGCGACTACGTTCGATCCGCTGGTCAAGAAAATCCCAGAGCGGATGAAGGTCTCGCAGCTCAAAGTGCTGATTGCCAACAAATTCGGTGTCGAGATTCAGGAGCAATTGCTTTCATTCCGTGCGGATGCAAAGGTACAATGCTATTTCCTTGTTCCAATGCCCTCAGTTAGTAGCTTAATGTTGATTCGTGTGTGCTGCTGCTGAAATCTAGAGCATGCCGCTGACTCTGGATGACGACAATGCGGAGATCGGATACTATGGGCTGCAGGTGCGTCACCTGCTGGAACTCACTCACAACAAGATAATAATCACGAGGAACTTGTGCTAACATTTTCCCTTCTGATCTGTTTTAGGATGGATGCGAGATTTTAGTCAACGATACTGCGTGATTCGTCCTTTCATGATTTTACGACATGGGAATCTCCTTCAGCTGGTACTTCTGCAATCGTAAATAAAATAAATGCAATGCTTCGGGTCCAGCATTGGACTTTTGGATTTACTTTCTCTGCAAGACACTTTCCCAGATGATACTCTGGTGGAAATGTATGACTGTATCCGCACTTCAGAACTGGTTCGCCTCGCGGTCGTCTCTGGTCTAACAGAAAATTTGATTCAGAGAACCTAGACATGATTCACGACCTTAAATCGCTTTTGATTTGAGAAAGCTAGATCAAAATCGACGGAGGGCACGACACATTACGCTCGTACTGAGACCGGAACGGCTGGGATTTACAAGTGTGACTAAAGGCCGAATGACCTGGTTCTTCCATCGCAGCACTGCAGCAGCACTTCGGCCATCCAGAAGCCGACGCCCGCGTCCTCTGTCTATGGGCACAACACCAGTGTAGCCGCACTTACAATACTCACCATTGGGACCTGCTGTCTCGGCACTCGTCCAGTCGTACAACTGCTGCCACTGGTGCTTGTTGCCACCGAGTCGCGATCCTCAGGCCATCGCCCCAGTCAATTCGGATCGATCGAGTAGAATGCTGGAATCTGGAGCATGCCATTCTGAATGCTAGCTATTTAAAACCCATGTCGGTATATGCGATACTCCTGGAGCCAGTGCATCGGCCAAGGATTTGATTGCCACCATTTTTGGAATTGAGCTCGTCAAGCTGTGGCGTTTGGACGTGATAGTGGCTTGATTGTGCGCACGATACTTGACTGAGGAGTTGGTTCTTGAAGTCTTTTTGCTTGATACATTGAGAGCGATACACCACGCGATGAGAGAGCGCATGTAGATGCCCTGCACATACTCCCACGTGACGCCGGTTAAGTGCTTGGCAACGTACCACGGATACTCGTGTGTCATCAAAAGCACGTAGGCCAAGAGCTCCAATTTGCGGCGCTGCAGCACGCGACAGAAGCCCTTGGAGATCGAGAGGTAGTAGAAGCGAAACAGCGTCACGAACGCGAGTGTGGCCGATTCAAGGATGTTGCCCCACAGGTCAAGGAACGAGCCAAACGTCACTCCAGAGATGGACACCACGAGAATGACGACAGTGGACCAATCCAGAAAGATCATGATCTCGGCTGCGGTGGTGAACCACTTGATGGATCGCACCTTGGCACGTATCTCCCGATGATCGTGATCTGGATGAGGAACATGAGCTGGGAGCACGTCTCCGAGCTGTCGTTCAGCCGCTGTGTGTCCTCTGCATGGTCTCTTGCGAACGGAATGATCACTGCAAAGCCAATGAAGGCGCCGAGGAAGAGCTGTCGGACTCGGAACTCGTGTCGGCGAGGCTTGTAGACGCTGACGATGTACAGGAAGAGCGTGTAGTCCATGAGAAGCATGATCGGGAGGAAGAATCGCTTGGCCACGAATTCCATATCATCCTGTGTGAGCTTCATGGCGCCTTGTCTGTCTCGTTTCGAATTGAGAGCGGCCACAAACTGCATGAAATGTTTTCGGATCCTGAGAACGGTCATCTGTACCCATAAATAGGCCCTCGGCTCAAAGAGTGGCTCGAATCCGATCTTGAAGATTGTGGTCATCTTATGATGTGGATCGTGTGCCCTGCATCCGTTCACAACGGATGAAGTGACCGAATTCCTTCATATCAATCGACTTGCGCATCGGATGTGCAATTAGCCAATGCGCATTTTGCTTTCGATGTCTATGAGAGACCATTGCTCCGCGTTCATTCTCCTTCTCGAACGAAAAACAGGACCGTAAATGTATTAATAGTATGGAAATGGTCGTACTTTGGATATATATCGTCTTACTTCCAGGTGGTTTAGGTTACGGATGAAGGTCTCGCAGCTCAAAGTGCTGATTGCCAACAACTTTGGTGTCGAGATTCAAGACCAATTGCTTTCATTCCGTTGCGGATGAAACGGTACGAACACGTTGCCTTGCGCTTTGGTCATTCTGAGCTTAAAATTGGTTCGTGTGTGCTGCTGTTTGAATGTAGAGCATGCCGCTGACGCTTGATGGCGACAATGCGGAGATGGGATACTACGGGCTGCAGGTCCAGCCGTTGGGCTCTATCTCTTCGCCATTCATTTCTCTTTCTGTTGGTGGTGAATGCGTCTTCTGAATCATTTTAGTTGTTCATCACCGCCTCAAGACGCCTCAACTTATCGTCAGTCTTTACGAGGATTTTATGGGAAAATCGCCGAAACAACGGCAAGACAACGGCAAACCGCTCAAGCTCAAATATATTGCTTCGAATGAAAGAGATCCAATATTAGTTTTTGGATTTTCTCCTCTATCGAAACGTAATGCGAACGTCTTAACATTTTGCAAACAGAGATGTACTCCTGTTGCATTTAGATCAAGACCGGAATGGTCGAGATATCGTTTCCGATAACTATCGGCCGAGTCATTTGCAAGCGTGACCAAGGGTCTGACAACCAAGTTCTCCCATCGCAGCACTTGCAGCAGCACTTCGATCATCCAAAAGCCGCCGGCTGCGTCCTCCGTGGGCATCACACCGCAGTAGCTGCTCTTGGAATACTCTCCATTGGGACCTGCAGGGTCGGCACGTGTCCAGCCGTACAACTGCTGCCAATGGTACTTGACTGTGGTGCCTGCCGCGCAGTTGCGATCACGATCCTCAGGCCAGCGCTCAAGTCGATTATGATCGATCGAGTAGTAGACTATGATGTATCCATTCGGCGTCTCGAACTGCGTAGCAAGCACGAGACTGCGTACGACTGCCAGCGTATCGCCCACACTCACTTCGTACTCCTGGAAGAACAGCACGTTGCTTGGGTCGATCTCCTGCACGAGTTCGTAGCGCATATTAGAGCTGGCTGAGAACAGCTTCACGTACGAGCTCGCATTGCGTATCAAATCCCACATGCGCGAGTTCGACTCGTAGGCCGAGAGCTGCGTGAAGGTCTTCTGCAGTGCGAACTTGAGCTGTCCGTTATGCACTCGCCGTTGGTCAGTCCAGCCGAAGACCGAGGCACCTGAGGAGATGGCTTTCCCACTGGTACTAAACAGCTCGATATCGTTGTAGACCTCGCGTGCGATCGCGTGCCATTCCTCCACTTGCATCGGCTTCGTAAGTCGGATACGAGACTGACTAGTCTGTGCTAGAGGACGACCAAGCACAGTCGACGGCTGTGTGCCAAGGATCAGGTCCAGGCGGCACTCCCAGCTTGAAAGCTGCTGTAGGCGCTTGCGCAAGGCCGCGTTCTCGCGTCGCAAGGTCTCAATCAAAGCGCTGGAGTTTTCGACCTCCTGGCATGGGTGGCTGCAGAGCACGAGCATCTGTTTGATGCTGTGCTGCGTCTTCAGCTCGGCTTCTTCAGCCCGCAGCTGCTCAATCAGTTTCTGGTCCAGAAGCGAAAGAGAATGTGATCACGGAGGTAGAGGCAAGAAGAGCGAGAGCTCAAGCGTACATACCCGGTTCTTGTGGTAGTGCCTGCGCGCGCTCAGGCGATTGGCCTCGCGTCGGCTCTGAAGGCGCTGCATCACGTGCGCCACGTTGGGTTGCATCATGTTGTCTACAAATCAAATCCAAATTATGTGCGGGCATAAATCCAGACAGGCAGGAATAGGAGATGGGCATTTCTGCAAAAACATTTCAACCAATTATCTACTTGACCAATTTTATCCAATCAAACCAGTTTTTTGTGCATATTCATTTCTGCACCAAATTTGGTGCTTTTTTTTTCGCAACGATCTGATTGGTCAACTCCGCTTGAGTGTTCGATTTGAAGTGTAGAGTAGCGTACCGAAATAGAGGGCTCGTCGCCACAGTATCAGATATCGGCCAGTACGCCACTGACTCAACTGGAGGGAGGTGCGCGGACGCAATAAGCTGAAGCCAGCATCGGACTATTCACTTTCCCCGCAAGATATTTTAATATTATTGGATCAGCAGCAGAAACAGTTGACAACGAGCCAAGCGTCGCAAGGGTATTAAGCCAATACTAACCGTTTTGCCACGAATCCAAGTAAAATCGGCCCCTGCGACACAATGGTACTTGTACTCTAGCCCTCAAGCAAGAAATGTACTGAGGTGCTGGAGCAAGACCCCAGAACGGACATGAAAGGTTCGCAGCTCTGAGTGATGATTACCATCAGTTTTCATCTCGTGCGAAAGGTACGAAGACATTGCCTCGTGTCATAGTCCTTATGAGCTCGATATTGGTTTGTGTATGCTACTGCTGGAATCTAGAGCATGCCACGGAGGCTTGATAACGACTCCGCTTTAGGATAGATGCAAGATTTTAGTGGGTGCAGTTCCAGGATAATACAATTTAGCAATGCAATTCGCTCAAGCTTAAATATACTACGTAGTATTGGTGAAACGAGAAGGCAACTAATCCAATTTTGGAATTTTCTCCTCCTTAACACGATTGGTGTTGCATTTACATCAATGTTCAGATTTTTCACCTGGCATTGAAGTGACCGAATCATTCACGAGCGTGACCAAAGGCCTAACAACGAAGTTCTCCCATCGCAGCACTATGAGCAACACTTCGACCATCCAAAAGCCCACGCCTGCGTCCTCCGTGGGGATAGCACCACAGTAGCTGCTCTTGCAATACTCACCGTTGGGACCTGCCACTTCGGAGCTCGTCCAGCCGTACAACTGCTGCCATTGGTACTTGACTGTGGTGCCTGCCACACAGTCACGATCTTCCGGCCAGCGCTCAAGTCGATTCGGATCGATCGAGTAGTAGAGTGTGATGAACCCATTACGCGTCTCGAACTGCGTAGAAAGCATCAGACTGCGCATGACTATGAGCTCATCGCCCGCACTCACTTCGTACTCCTGGAAGTAGAGCACGTTGTTCGGGTCGATCTCCTGCACAAGTTCGTAGCGCACATTCTTGTTGGCTGAGAACAGCTTCATGTAGAAGTCCACGCGGCGTATCAAAGCCCACGTGCGCGAGGCCAGCTCGTAGGCTGAATGTTGCATGAAGGTTTTCTGCAGTGCGAACTTGAGCTGCCCATTCTCGACTCGTCGTTGGTCTGTCCAGCCAAAGACCGACGTGCCAGTGGAGATGGAGCCCTCTGCACTAATCGCCACAATCTCCTTGTACATCTCGCGTGCGATCGCGTGGCATTCCTCCACACTCAGAGGCTTCTTGAGTCGGATGCGAGACTTTGCTTGAGGATGGCCAGGCATTGGCGCAGTTGACTGCCGCTGGCCCAGGAGCAGGTCCAGGCGACACTCCCAGGACGAAAACTGCTGCAGACGCCTGCGCAGAGCCGCGTTCTCCCGCCTCAGCGTATCCATCATAGCGCTGGAGTCTTCGGTCTTCTGGGATGGGTGGCTGCAGTGCACGAACAGACGATTGATGTTGTACTGCATCTTCAGCTCGGCCGCTTCGGCCCGTAGCTGCTCGATCAGTTGCTGCTCCAGAAGCGGCAGGATGAGATCACGGATGGAGGGAAGCAGAGAACGAGACTTCAGTACCCGCTTCTCGTGGTAGCGCCTGTGTGCGCTGTGGCGATTGGCCTCGCGCCGGCTCTGAAGGCGCTGCATCACGTTGGATGGCTCCATGAGGTTAATTTGCTGTTGGAATACCGTACTTAAGGCGGCTGGACTTCTCAACCTAATCTCCATGAGGTTAATCCCATAAGTTCGACATTAATAAAGCGCACAGTAGCTCACCTAAATAGAGGGTGCATCATCATTGAACTTCAAGGATGACATGTAAATGCTGGTTTTTGGCCGTTTTGCTACTCACAAGGAAACCGTGTCCTGCGTAAAGCTTGATGCCAAGATTGGGTATTTTTACGGACTGGAGACGTGTCATCCGTTCAGAAAATTTGGCTTTGCAGGAGGTTTGTCCGTTGGCCGCTCGCCCGTAAAATGACTTCCCTCTATGCCGATGGAGTGGCCCATGCGACACACGATGAATGAGAAGGGAACGCGTATAATGTTACGTTTTGCCGCGAATCCATTCGAATTTGAGTGTAAAGTCGACCCCTGCGACCCAAAAACGGAAAAGCATGATTGATCTCTGACCCAAAAGAAGTAATAGGTTCGGTCCCTGGCTCTTGTTCCAGGCGACTCGCGCTCCACTGCTGCGCTGGTCGTGCAGCTTTGGTTGGTCGTTCACTCGTTCGCTCGCGAGTCCTCCGTCCACGCTCTCCTTGACGGTCTGGACTGTCTCCTTTGGGTTGCTCTACAGCAACAACAACAATCTCATCACAGTCAGTGTTGCGGTGTACGGCCTCAGAGTCTGTACAGTCAGCACTCATATATTTGTAATAGCCGTCGGATAGATTCTCCGAATCTAACGGCTATCCATGCCCCAGCCTCGTCCGGTGCTTGTGAATGGATGGAACACCGAGGAGGACCTCAACAACAACAACGACGACGGCGACAAGGGCTGCCAGAGGCAACGGTGCGAGACGAAGACCAACGACAAGACAGCAGCGTGGCTGTGGACGACAGGTCCACCCATTGGCGTCGACCAGCAACTGTATCTACTGTATAAGCAACGCAACGTACCAGCAACAAGCAAGGAGACGGGGCTCTCGGATCTAGAAGATCGATAGGCGCACGCAGGAAGGAGAGGGGCAGCACCGAGGCCAGCTGCTCCGGAAGCCACGGGCGCACGCCAACGCAGAGAAGCCGACAGTTCCAGATTAGCGTCGCAGAGCAGAGCACGTTGTAAGTGAATATGAATGCGTGAATGAATGACAAACGGTGTGGGTGTGTGCGTGAGTGTGTTCTCGAGTGTGAGCCTGGCACCCTAGTGAGGGCCGCCAGCAGCCTGCCGTACAGCATGGTCTGCCAGTACCATGGCCAACGTGAAGTCCAGGTGCAAGACCCTGGCCACGAATAGGCACAGGACGGTGTGGTGCGAGTCGAAGCGAGTGCTTTGTGGAGACGCACACCTCAGGAGTACCACGGCGGCCGGAGTGGCATCCGACCGCCTGCGCTCCTGACAACTGCGATGGCGGGTATCCGTGCGGACTTGACGCGACGGACGTGGTGAAGTCGAGGGAGGCTGAAACATGCCAAGAGCCCTGGGTCCCACGAGTGGACTATGATGGTCTGCGCGCCCTCCGGTGACCGGTATCGGGCCGAAGAGGGGCAGCCACAGAAACACTGCAAGTAGGAGAGAGTGTGTGACGATGATGAAGAGAGAGAGAGAGAGAACATGCTCGAGAACTGCATGTGAATGAATGAGGACAGAATGACGACCGAAGACTGGTGGACGATGATGATGTACAGGAACGAGGAACGACCAACGAGCGAGCACGGAAGCACCGCCGACGAGTGCAGAAGCGTGACCAACGACCCACTGAGACGATCAGAGAAGAGTCAGCCACCAAGCGTGGCAAGAGGATTTCAGACAGGACTCGACGGCTGTTACTTATCCATCATACTCATACAGCACGCATAGGTTCGGCTGAGGCCGGGCCTTACGCCTCGCACCTCCCTTACTACCATCACGGTCGATACGTGCACACCCTGGCCGTCCATTCGTACCAGGCGCCCTGCCGTCGCGGTTGTCTGCAGTCCAGGAGCATCAGCCTGCCAAGGCTGATCCCCTTCATGACCAACAGAGCTAGACCCTTAACTGGTCCGTGGGTTCGGCCTGAAGAACTCGGCTTACACCCGCCACGCGCTGACCCTCGAGCGGCCTACTTGACGTCCGGCTCACATGAGGTCCACAGGCTGGCGACCTGTGCTGTGCGGCTCGCTCACTCGCCTGGGTCACACGTGGCTCCGGACTCACTCATAACACTCTCATTCTCACACACACGCACAACACTCCATTTACTCAGATACTCAAGAGATCTGCGCACTTCGCCGCGGATTCTCAACTGCGGGGCCGACGCTCTCGTCGCCTCTCGCTCTTCTACGCCTGCTGCTGCTACCTGCCGGTCTCCTCCTCCAAGCGAGCCGCCACTGGCTCCGAAAGCCCTCCTGGCGCTCCCTGGGCTTCACGATCTTCGACAGGTACTGCACAGGCCGCCCTTTTTCTCGTTGTTGCGCGTGTGTTCCTTCTTCCCTTTGAGTTGAGGGTAATCTTCCGTGGTTACCCAACAGCTCGATCCTCTTGCTCGTCTGCCATCTGCTGCTCGCTCGTCGTCCCGCACGGACGACGGCGTACACCGAGGCCTGGTTGGCGTTGGGCTACGAGCACTGGATTACCAATCCATTACTCAGCGAAGACTTACCAAAGTGCTGAAGAGAGAACTGCACCAGCACCAGAGCCCAGAACACCAAATGGCTTTGAACGAGCTGCGTCTGCGTCTCGAGCACGAAGCCGAGGATACTGAGCGCCGACAAGCGCAGTCTGGATCGGATGATGTGGTGCAGAGCGAATGCCGAGCAGACCACGAGCATGGGTAGATCACCACTGTCCAAGGTAGCGCCGTTCCAACCAGCGAAGAAGGGTAGAATCTTGCATTGGCTATCCGCGTGATCTCAGTGTGCTGAATGGCCCACGAGGCAGTGGTGATGCTTTGCATGTACTGAGAGAGCACGAGGTACTCGCATTGGTACGTGAGCTGGAAAATCGCCAGCAGAAGCGCGGGTGGCGTTCTCTTTTCGGAATTCGTCTGGGCTGTTTCGTCACCTGTCGTCAACGGATACACTTAGATATTGGAGATGCGCACACCCGACGTTGTGCCCGGCGTGGGTTCCAGGGCGGAGTTTAACGCAATGAGCATCTTTCTTCGGCCAATGCTGAGGTCGTACACGTTGAGCGCCTCCAACGCCATGAGCTTGACCTCGCAGTCGATGGTGATACGTTGGGGATGGCTCGCTCGTAAGCGAATGAGAGCGAACTGGGCTCGGTTGCCTGACTCTGGCGAGTGGCACAGTGAGACGACCATGGGGATCAGCTGGGAGTCCTTTCGAATAACTAGCTCATGGTGCAGAAGCATGGACTGAACGGTACTGATCCGATTGTACAGCATGAAGAGCGTAATGCCACTCTGGAGAACGTACACGATGCTCACGAGACTGGTCGTGAGCCAGGAACCAGCGTTCTGCATGCAGACGTTCGTGTAGAGCGCGTCGAAGAACTCAACGGAGAACACGATGGTCACGGGCGCGATGTCTTCGAAGTGCTTGCAAAAGCGAGCGACGGCGTTCTTTATGATGAGCTTTACGACCGGCAGCAGCATGACTAGGACGCTCTGGTATCGAGCACTTCGAACGGACGCGACCAGAATGCCGTACGCTGTGTAGATCAAAACCAGACTTACTTGAGTCATGAAGAGCGCAGTGAAGAGGCGAAGCCGCGCGCTCTCAGTGCTGAGTCTCTTGCCGCCCACGATCAACCGGACGAGCACGAAGAACAGTACTACTTGCGGGAACGCAGACAGCCCGATGGTGAAGGGCACTGGGAAGACCCAGAAGGAGCCCATGACGGCCACAAAGGAAGCAAAGCCGCACGTCTCGCCGATTGTGATCCGCAAGCGCTCGGACAGTGTGAGCTGGAGCCGCGGAGCATACGTCTGTAGCTGGATCAACAGTGCAAACGTGAGTCCGCCGGCCGTGACTAAGACTCGGATACACCAGGCCACCTGCAGAGAAGCCCAGAGCGACCAGACACGATGAACTGATGCGCCACACGAGCTCATGAGGTTGATTTGACTGTTCGGGGGCGCTCGTCGTCTGCTCTGGTCGTCAACTTCCTATTAATAAAGAAATGGCCAGCATGGCTTCAACCTGGCCGCTCAGGCTGATATCACATCTTTTTACTGACAAAATATTGCGTAAGTTATATCATTATCCCATGGAGTAGAATAAAATGTTTTGGTCTCTCGAAATGGACTAAGCAACGCAAGAATAAGCAATCTAAGGAAAATCACGAAATCAAACGATTGACACGAGGCTTCCACGCAATCTCATGGAGACACGTGAAGCGCGCTCACAACAAAGCAGCTGCTGAGATTAATCGAACAGTTGAGAGGACTTCGGCCTCTGAAGGCTTTAGTCTGTCACTGGGTTTATGGGTATTGGGTATTTGCTGTCAGAACATTCTGGAAGTGTCTCTTCGTACAAGGCGCCCTCTCGGGGAATCCATAGTAAAAGAGATCCATAGCAAATATACCTCACTTCTCATCCTACTCTCAGTTCGTTAGCAGCCGATTACCTGGCCAATGTTGCAATGGACGCAAAAAGTTCCGGACATTTCACTGCTCACTCCGTTGGATTGATGATTCTACGGCGAGAACAAGTCCACCAGCGGATCATGCGTTCAAAGCTACACCAGCTGTGCCCACTCTAGTAGGTAGACTGGACAAAAAATTAGCGAATCTGAATAGTTGAAGAATAGAATCTTCTTTCATCATCATCGAATGTACTATTAATACATGTAGTATCTACTAAATAGTTGTGTTTACTAGTAGTTGGTAGAAGTACCAGTAAACATAGAAATACCTCTCCATTTGCCTCTTTTTAAGAACAATTATTATAAGAACTTTGATAATAAACAGTGGAGATTACAGAGGAGAAGGTCCTTCAACCCAGGTTCTGCTGAGTATCGCGAGAGACGGCCGTCTTTGTCGAGATGGACGTGGCCGACGTGCCAGTAGATCCGGCGCGAGGCCAATCGTCTGAGCCAGCGCAGACACTACCAAATGAAGCGGGTGCGCGTGGTCTCTCTGTCCTCGATCTGAGTCTGATGCCTCACTGCTTTCGCTCATCAAGGGATTGAGCAGCTTCGAGCAGAAGCGGGTCGAACTGGAGACGCATTGCAACATCAGCCTGCCGTTTCTACCAAGCCGCCGCCCTCTACAGAAGGATGACTCTACGATAGAGTCCTTACGACGAGAGAACACTGCTCTACGCAAGCGCCTGCAGTAGTTCTTGGACTGGGAATGCCGCCTGGACCTGCTGCTTGATCGCCCCTTGACCAGCCACAAACCAGGACCGATCGGCCTCGCTTTGGACTGAAGAAGCTGCTGAGTCTGAGCAAATGCCACGCTATCGCGCGCAAGGACTACTCGGAGATCGTCAAGTTCAGTGCGATTGGACAAGAAGGCTGGATCTCCACCGGCGCGTCGGTCTTTGGCTGGGCAAACCAGCGACGAGTAGACAACGGATTGCTCGGTTCTCTCTGCGCAAGCTACACACGCATGAGCCCAGAAGAGTTTAGCGTCTGCTTGTGGACGCTGCTGACTTCGCCTGGCGGATAACTCTTCGAGCATGAACATGCGCGAGATCGTGCAGATCGTGGACCACAGCAACATGGTCATTTGGCAGGAGTACCAAGTACACAGCAACACGGGGAGCATCCACACAGTCACCATCGTGCGCGTGCTCGTTCTGATCACGCTGTTTGCGAGTGAGAGAGGCTTCATCTTGCTCACGCATGGGCATAATAGAACCAGAGCTACAAACCCGTCGGACGATTACCTGAGTCCGCTACCAGACGGCAATGCGATCGTCAAGCACGAATGGCTGCCTGTGTTCTGCTGGGCCTCGCTCGACCGTGTTGAAGGCGCTGATGACCAGTGCCTTACAAGCTTCGTGGGAACGTTGCCTGTGGAGGACGCCAACTTCGTCGACTAGACCGTGGAAGTGCTGCTGATGGTGCTACGGACCGAGAACGTGATCTTTGGGCCTCAATGGACGCTCCCACCGGAGAAATAGCTTGGCTGCATATTAATGCAAACAGGTCCGAAGCCACATCTTGGCCGAGACGAGACCAATTGGATGGGCATGAAGGAACAGAAATACCTGTGGGATGATTGAAAGCGTGATGGTGAAGGGCACAAGAAGGAGCCCATGATGACGCAAAGCCACACGTCTCACCGATCGTACCACGTGAGGAACAACCGCGGGGCGTGGATCGGCAACGCAAACGTGAACACGCCGGCCGGAGTCAAACAAACCACGGATCGTTTCAGAAAGTTCTCTTTAAGGGATCCTTCAGCGGCAAAGGGCTCCCGTCCCGTCGCAAGAGGTATGAATACTATCATGAGAGATGCTACTTCATCCGTCGTTTTTTGTTGTTGTTGCTGCTGAGATGAAGAGTGTGACAATACATGCAGATAGCAAAGATTCCACATTGACCGATACGAAATTATACAGAAGTACACGAGTCCATGAAATCCAGAGCGCTGTTACAAACCTCACTCAACTTTGCCCCTGAATTCATTTAATGTCTGTCATATGGATTTTTTTCCTTGACTTCCACAGCAAAGTCCTCGAGCGAAACGCCGGAGAACGAAACTGCAGAGTGATCATCGCGTTGATCCTTGGATATTGAGTATGGTTTTCCCGTTTTACCAGGCTCCACTTCACGTCAAGCGAGCGGCCCCCGAATGGGCAGTTTCATACTTTGCCGACGGGATTATGGCGTTGCTGCTGGCCAAACTGAAGCGTGTAAAATACTCTCAGGTTTTGCCTCGAATCCACTCGAATTTCATAGAGAAGTCCACTCCTGCCACACAAAGCAAGTAGCTGTTAAGCATTCGTACATCACAATAGGCCATTCGTGACAGCTCACCAAAATGCTGCAGCGAAAACTGGGCGAGCACCAGTGTCCAGAACATCAAATGGCTCTGAACGAGCTCTGCCTGCGTCTCGAGCACGAATCCGAGGATGTTGAGCATCGATAAGCGCAGTCTTGATCGAAGCGTGTGGTGGAGAGCGAACGCCGAGCAGAGTGCAAGGATCGGATAGACCGCAATCGTCCAAGGCAGCGTATTTCCAGTGATGGTAGCAGGATAGAAACGAGCGTTGGATAACTGCAGCAACTCCGCGTGTTGGATGGCCCACGAGGCCGTAGTGATGCTCTGCACGTACTGAGAGAGCACGAGGTACTCGCACTGGTACATCAGTTGGAAAATGGCTAGCAGCAACTCGGGTGACGTTCTCTGTGCTGACGTCTTTCCTATCACGGCATCGGAAGTTGGGAACGGAAGAACATGGACGTTGGAGATGCGTACGCTCGAGGCTGTAGGTTGGGGGGTCTGGCTGACTGCGTTTAGTGTTGTCAATAACACCCGTGACTCAACGCTAGGATTGTACACATTCAGAGCCTCCAGTTCCAAGAGTTTGGCTTCGCAGTCGCACGAGATCGGCTGTGGATGGCTCGCTCTCAAGCGAATGAGCGCGAACTGGGCTCGGTTATCCGGTGCTGGTGAGCGGCATAAAGAGATGACCAGCGGAACCACGTTGGTGTCATCTGTGAACTTCAGTTGTATCTCCTGAAGCATGGCGAGCACGGCGGTGATGCGTTGACTCAGCATGTAGAGTGTGCTGCCGCTTTGTATCACGTACACTGTGCAGACGAGTCCAGTTGTGAGCCAGGAACGTGCATTCTGCATGCAGACGTTCGTGTACAGCACATCGAAGAGCTCGACGGAGAAGACGATGGTCACGGGCGCCAGATCTTCGAAGTGGTGGCAGAAGCGGGCGACAACGTTCTTCATGGTGAGCTTGACGATCGGCAGCATCACGACCAGAACCCCCTGGTAGTTACTTTGCGTGGTTGCGACCAGAGTGCCGTACACGGAGTAGATGAACACGAGACTGGTCTCACTTAAGAAGAGCGTCGTGAAAACCCGAAGCCGGGCGCCTTCTGACTGCAATCTCTTGCCTCCGAGAACCAGCTGAATGATCAAGAAGAACAGCGGCACTTGCTGAAACGACGCCAGCGCCAGCGTGAAGGGCACCGGGAAGGCCCAGAAGGAGCCGACGATGGCCACGAAGACAGCAAATCCGCTTCCCTCGATAATCGAGATCTGAATCCGCTCCGACAGCGTCAGCAGCAATCGCGGCGCGAATGTCTTGAGCTGAATCAGCAGCGCGAAGGTGAGTCCGCAGCCCATGACGAAGACGCGGACCCACCAGGCCCAGTCGGTCCAGAGCGTGCTCTGCGAAGGGATCTTGAGCGGCAGCCATTGCAGGAGCAGGATCGAGCCCAGCGACAGCAATGGGGACAGAACGCCCACCAGCAGCAGTCGCAGTCGAGAGCTCTTCTGGGAGTAGTGCTCCAGAGCCAGCAGGCGCTCGATGGAGTAGAAGCCCCGACGACTGACCTGCAGAGAGGTCCAGAGCGCCCACGCGCGATGGACCGTCGCCCTGCAGCAGCCCATGAGAGGGGATACTCAGTGGGTTGGCGACAATCGTCGTCTTGACTGCCGGTATATTAATATACCTATCTTCAGCCTTGTGCAGTCACATGAACGCTTATAGATAGACAGAGTGAGAAATCGCTTTGGTTCTTTCTTGTCCATTGGGAAATTGCTTTCTTCCACCAAAACGTCACCTACTAGTAGTATATTTTAGTTTATCCGAATCATTAGTACAATTTCTACTATTATATAACTAGATGGTTGACTAAACTACACTAGTCTGTACTAGAATCGTTACTTTAGGACGATGGGCTGTTGTGGTGTTGTGCACATTATTTCAGGGAGCCCCATTTTTTCTCGTTGTCCATCAAATATCCAACCTTCCAGGAGCTCCCGAGAGAGAAGAGAACGCATCATGAGCGTGCGTCCAGGCGCTCTCTGTGGCTGGCATTGCGCAATCTACTGACTCTATCGCCTCCGTGCTTCTCCTCTCGCGTGGTTGTCTGATCCTTAGAGCGCACAGCAGCGACAGCCCACCATGGAGCAGATGCAGGCCGAGCAGATGAAGCAGAAGTACGCTGCAATCAACCAGCAGTCTGCGTGTGTGGCCTCTGACGCTTTGTGGTTAATGTGTGGCTGTCTACAGGGAGCAGGAGCAGATGCGCGCTTCGCTCATCGGCCAGGTCATGCAGCCGGACGCCCGCGAGCGCCGTACGTTCAACAGGAAGCCTTCGCTCCTTGGTCGCATGAATGCTCACACCAGTTCCTCTCTCTCTCTCTCTCTCTCTCTCTCTCTCTCTCTCTCTCTCTCTCTC
>JAADXR010000341.1:0-32552 GCA_023337935.1 Elongisporangium anandrum
GCTGACGAAGAAAATAGAGAATGAGCGAAACGGAGCCAGCAGCTCTATCCAGACCTTGAAATGAATGGCTCCTGCGACTTGTCCTAAAATACACTTGCATACGATCGGGAAAAGGTGGTTTCCTTTTGCAAAGGAAACCTGCCATATCCTCTGCTTTAAACAGTGCAAAGTTCTTCACCGGTGGCAGCACACTTCGTCATCTCGCTCTTAATGTGGCAGTTTTGTCGAAATCGTGGGCCTGCGCGAGTCTCACGATTCACCAAGCATCAATAGTTCCTGCGTACCTAGTGACGATACGGTATCACCGGGCAGGAGATGGACTGAGGCGAACAATCCGTTGCCTGCACTATCAACGAGCGACTTACCGTCGTGGACAAGGACACTCCGTACCCTGTGCGTGCCCCTGACGTCAGCATCGCAAGCTGTATAGCACGGTTTCTCATATTTACATGCATTCTGATCAATACCTCTTGTCGAGCATACGTCGGCGCTCCCGTCGATCTCTTCCGCCGTTAAGGCGGTGCTTCGGTCGTCGTAGGCTTGCCATGCGAACGGATGGTATGCTTCCGCCTGGTGTCCATCTTTGTTGTCTCGAGCGTGCACTCAAGGCAGCTGAGGACATCCTCAGTTTGGTCGCTTCGGCTGCAATTGTCATTTTGCTGAACGCGATAAAATTGGACATCATTGTTAGCGTGGGCCACTCTCTCTTTACTTTGCTGGCTCAGGAGAATCCGGTGCTTCGAACCTAATTTAAGAAAAATCCCTAAATTTGTGTTGTCGGCAAAACACGAGGCATTCAGCACTCCGCATTGTGGCACCAGGCATTCAGCACTTCTTCGGGTGAGCACTAGGTTGTCAGAGGATTATAGGTCAAACTAGTCTAGTCAGTACTTTGGCACTAGGAATAAATTACTGCCCTATCACCGCACACCGTTCGCCTTTTGCGATATTGACCGCTTCTCACCCTCCACTTCTTATAATCGCTAAACGAGTTTAACGCTGTTTGAAACTTTGTTGATGGCTTGCTGAACGGACTCGTTTAGAACCCATAATGGTGTTTGGTCATTTACGCTGTTAGTAGGGCAGTAATTGGCGTTTAGGCGCGTGCTGAACAGGCCCTTGGGGCCTGTTCACGCATGATATGCTAGCTAACAGCCTGAGTGATGTTTGTAAAGAGCGCCCGCCGGCCCCAATACCTCAACCGGAGAACCCTGGCAAAAGCGGAAGCCCCGGCAGCACTGGGCGACTTGGAAGGAAGGAGCGGATTGCGCTCCGAGTGATTGCCGTCGTGGCTGGTGCGACCTGGCTCGCGCTTGAAAAGAACCATCTCCAGGGAACTTGCAGTGAGATTGATGGCCGTGGGCTCCGTCCTAGGAATCCTCTCCATCGACGCGGACAAGTTTGTTAGGCTGTGGTCATGATATATTGTGCTTCGTGAGCAAAGTCAAGCACAAGAGAACCACAAGAACCAAAGCAATTGATGTGTAAGAGGATGTATGCCTGCTAGAGACTCCTCCTCACTGTGAATCGAATGTCGTGAGTAGCGTTTACTTTGTGGTTTCTTTAAAGTGCAGCGTATCAACTTTATGCGCGACTGGTTTCGATTATGTCGCTGACGGTTAGATTTTGAATGTGTGGGCTGAGACGTCCACTAGGTATTGCCCACAACTGATAGTGCTGACACCAGGTCTCAATCTTGTGCCTTGAACTCTTTTCAATACGTGCTCTCTCTGTAGACTCGAACAATTCAAGTTCGCGGCATTTTGCATCGAACATGACAGTGCGGTATTCGAACCCACGGCCAGACAGGTGGACGACAATGCCTTGATCGATGCACGCACAGTTCGTGGCAGCGGCCGAGTCGCTGCCTCGAACTAAACGATCACGCTGCATGGGGATCGTGGCAATAATCCTCTGCGCAGTTGCATCCATATCAACGCAACCAGAAGACCAACGAGCGTTCTTCGCTTCATTCGACATTCAAGACTTCTCACCTTCGCAATCCTTTGAATTCAGTTGGCAACTTGTTTGGTCTTTATGATTACCATTTTCGTATCATCATGAGTCTTTTGCTTCGAGATCGTAGAGTTGGCGGAGGCAATAGAATACGCCTTGGAAACGAACAACAGACTCGGGAATGCCCTCAGAGGCAGCAATTAGATTTTCAAAGTGCGAAATTCGTGTTGGTTCGGACATATCAAAGGAGATTGTATTTGCTGCAAGAGCCATACTCCCGCAAAGCATTCGGATACTTAAATTGGTTCTCAAGATCGAGCACGCAGAGCAATCAGGTGCTTGGCTGAATTGACCTCCAGCTGCGAGTACAGCAGAATATCCAATCACCATCCTGTGCAAGAAGCTCGAAGGATACTGTAATACAGACAGCGAACGACTTTCTGTCCACATAAGCTACACTATACGATACCATAGATGTCTTACTATACCATGGAGAATCACATGATGGGCGTCCAATCTCGCTTTCCAAGTGTCATGGTGCTCGAAAATGATCAGAAACTGAGTGCCACGAATCCAGGGTAAAACATATCACGCACTAGAATATTTGCTCGCTCGCTGAGAAGCCAATGGCTGGTGCGTGCTCCTACGCTCCTCACACAGTTGAACAAATCGCTGCTGGAATTCTGGAGACATACGACGGCCTTTACAACCGCATAGAGCAGCGAAGTATACCACAAGACTGCGGTTGCGTTCTCTTTAATGCGACAATTTCCGAAAGAGGTCTGTCGATGAAGAAGAAAATTCTGGACTTTTGTGTTTTGTGTGACTGCAAATGTCTATATACTTGTAGCTAATAGCGATCATTATTTTCTACGTTTGTGATCGAGGTACACTTTTCTGCGATTGTCTTGCCACGTCAGCAGCTGACGTTCCGCAGTTGGATGACAGCTTTGAACCTTCAAAGTAGCTGACTTGACTGTGTAGAAAGTAAGATGGATTTCACTTTACTTGGCGATCCACATGAGAAGGGAAGCTTTCTACCATACTGGGTGCAGTGGCCAGTTTCGGTTCAGGACTGGTGGCTTATAGACATCAATTCCCTCTGGCTGATTTAACGAATCTTAGTCGGACCCTCTCTCTTTATTTCCTGTCCAACTGGCTCAGTTGGCAGTTTGCTGCCTGGTTCCAATCTCTTTCCACTGCGACCAGAGATATATGTCGTCTTCAGCTGAGAATGATCGCAAAATGATCGCGAAGGCAGCGCATCTCATCCTGACTCTTATCGGCCCAGTTTCATCCGGATACGTTATCGAGACACCAGACTACTATGCGGTCCTCAACGACTGGAAACGCCGTGACGAAATGGCTCAATCCTTTGGTACATACGAATCTGGTCGCTTCAACATCAAAGGGCAGATTTTCGGACGATGGTACTGCTGCTGCAAGAGGTGAATGTGAAGATATCAAGCGTCAAACCACGTTTTGCTCGACTGAGGAGATAATGGTATTGAGATAATGGTATACAGCGTGATCGTTTATTTGTTAGGGCCGCTTTCGTTGGTGATTCTGCTTGGAAATTGATCCAGAAAGCTGAAAGCGACCAGATCGTAGTAGAATGGGGAATGATTTCCATCCTGGGCGTGATTCACGTGATCAAAGTGACGGTTTTGCCCAAATGCACGAGGGATTCACCTGCTAAAGTCACCTTCAATTTCTTGAAAATGGATCTGAATGCAGTGATTGGGATCCCAACGATCAACGCACAAGGCCTGTTTTGTATGGCTACATGGAAAACGTGTTTTCGCGGTGAGCCAGCCGGCTTCAAAGTATCCAGAAACGACAAAGGAGCTGCCTTGTCCACTCATTCGGTAGAGCGAGCTTACATGTCGCTGGAGCTCGGCCGCTTGCCTCTCACTTTGAATTTTCAAGCGCAACCCACCACACCTCATCTCACGGGAAATCCGGGCCTCCAAGCCCGGTTCTCGTGCTCGCTGCTGCAACCTCAATGAATTCATGCTTTGCCCCAACGCTTTGTGTCATTGTGTATAGCTCGTTACATATGGGTTCGCCCAGCATTGTTTTCAAGATCGGCAGTCGAAGCTGCGAAAGAATGGCTCGTGGCAATGGCAGGTTGTTGGGCACAGAGTGGTTCCTACTAGGAGGTGGATTAATTTCGTCACTTGGGCCGAAGATAAATGTCCCACTGTGAGAAGCCAGTCAAGTTCCTGACTCGAGACATGATATGGCGCAGGCAGAGGTCCTGCTTTTGGATCTTGGCGATCGACAGGACTCCTTTCCCAACGTGCCTAACTTGCTAAGCCCATATTCGTCAACGTCCCACTCTATCGATCGGTTCCAATGGAAACCCCAACAAAGATCCTTCGAGTGTGAGTCACAGGCCCATGCTTCTCTCGAACGCAATTGCCGTCCGGTTGCATCCGAGTCTTGTGGGTATCGATCGGATCCTTCTCCTATTGCTCCGCCGCTGTTGGCGCCAGGTCACGAGACCACCACGTGACTCGCCTCACTTGTGGATCTGCCCCGTCAAGACAAAGAGCTCCATGAGCAAAAGTGGCTCCGAGAGCTCCGAGGTCTATGCCTATTTGATCTTCATCGTGCTGGGGCTCGTCATCTGGATCCTCATGAGCACCATCAAGCGCCACTCCGCAAGGATGCGAGCCCTCCATGAGCCGCTTCTGGGAGAGTGAGTGCGTCTGATGGGATGCTCTCTCTCTGATATCGATCTCATGTCTCTCTTCGCCTTTAGACCGACGCTGTACAGACTGGATGCCGCTGTCAGGTGAGAGGCTCACGCATCCTATACACTGTCTGAGCTGCTCCAGCTGACGCCGTTGTGTCTTCGATAGAGAGGCCGCCGAAGGATTCAGCACGTGCTCGCTCTGTGGGTTTGAGAACTTCAAGCGCGTGCCGTTCTGTATCGTGTGCGGCGGTACAGTGTCTGACTCCAGAGCCAGACTCACAACTGACTCCGCTTCGATCGACCACGAAGTGCTGTCGCATCGACAGCGAAGGGCTCGGTACGAAGCAATCGCGCGACTGAGAGCCATGAGACTTCGTCTGATGATTGTCTTGGTGTAGAAAGCGCAAGGAGTGGGTGCGCATGACCGACGCAGACAGCCGACTCTTCTGGCTGCATACGCCTGTCGAGGACGATGAAGCCAGCGGTTTTTACAGCCAGGTTGGCTACGTGCTGCGATTCCGGCCCTTGGCGGTCAGTTCTCTGCCAAGCGCTCCGCTGGAGGACGATGAAGAAGAAGACACTACCGATCTCCAGTCGATCCAGATTGTGACGCACCAGCGTTTGAGCAGCGGAGCTTTCGACTCGACAGAAGCGCAGCAGAGTCGTAGAACAGACTCCATCACGTCCCTCTTGCAGTTCTTCCAGATGCCGCTGACCTCTACACCAGCGCCTAGCACAGTGCTTCCCACGCGAGAAGAGCAGGCGCTGAACCTTCTCTATGAAGCGCAGATGACGGCCATGACTGTCATGGAGGCCTCCAGCGCCGATCCGACCACGTTCCCAATCTACCAACTGAGGTCGTCATCTCTGAATGCGCTCCAGATCTCACAGCAGACCGATCGCGACTTCCCGTCCAAGCACGCACAGTTTGTGACTGCAGCCACGTCGCTGCTGGTGCCGCCTGAGGAAGAGCGGATGACGCTGCACGTGGAACGCGGCAACGTCTGGGAAGACTCAGTTGGCTCGATCGCCATCGTGGCTGAGTCCAGCGTGCGCTCCGCCATGCGCATTGACTTCGTCAAGGAGAGCGGCATCGACGCCGGCGGGCTGCAACGCGAGTGGTTCATGCTCATGAACGAGGCCATGATCAAACCGGGCAACGCGGTGTTCACTTGCGTGGATGAGGCGGATCAGAGCTTCTATCTCAACCGCCACTCGCAGCATGCACTGGGCGATGAGCATCTGCTCTACTTCATGGGAGCTGGCCGGATCATCGGTCGTGCGCTGCTGGAAGGATCCGCATTGGGCTTCCACTTGGCGCTTCCTCTGCTCAAGATCATTCTCGGAATCCCCATTGTGTTCAGCGATCTCGAGTTCTACGACCCCGTGGCCTACAGGAACATGGTCTGGATCATGGAGCACGAGGGCATCGACGCGCTCGGACTGGACTTCACAGTAACCGAGAAGGTCGGAAATGAAGTCGTGGTCGTGGATTTGATCCCCAATGGCCGGAATGTCGACGTCACAGACGCCAACAAGCACCAGTATCTGGAGTGGAAGTCCCGTTACCTACTCTTTGAGAGCGTCTCGAGTCAGCTGTACGTGTTCCTCAAGGGTTTGTACGAGATTGTGCCTCAGGATCTGCTCATGATGTTCGATCCGGAAGAGTTTGCGTGTCTGCTCAGCGGATCAGACGAGATCGACGTGGACGACTGGGAGCGCAACACCAGGAACATCGTGTACGATGTCTTTGAAGACCCGGCGCACTTGGACCGATACCCGACCCGCCGCTGGTTCTGGGAGATCGTGCGCGAGATGTCGAACGAGTACCGCCGTCGGCTGCTGCAGTTTGCCACGGGGTCTTCCCGAGTGCCGCTTGCTGGCTTTGGTGCATTGACCAGCAGCGACGGAAAGCTCTGTCCGTTCACGCTCAAGGGAGTGAACCTGGTGGGCGACGGCTTCATCACGAGCCACGCCTGCTTCAACCGGCTGGACCTGCCGCTCCATGTCGTGCGCGGAGAGCTCAAGATGGTGCTCTACGCGGTGCTGGATACCGAAGCCTATGGCTTCACCATGAAGTGAAGTGAAGTGGACTCCAGTGACTGGATATTCGGAATAGTGAGTGAGTTTGTAAACTGGGAAAGTGAGTTTTGTTCATAAGTGTGATTAAGCGTTTCGTAAGTTGAAGTGGTTCAACTCAGCGGATGGTCAACAGTGGCAGCGGATGGCCATTTTGAGATCTGGCAGAGGTGGATTCGGTTGAAGTTGACTGCCAATCAGTTCGAGACCTTGCGCAGGAGGCGTTGCCATCGTGTCCAGCTGCACCAGCGTTCACATGGGCTGGTTACCCTTATGAGTGAGACATACACCGTAACCCATGGGGTCACGGTCCTCAATCTTCTTTCGGCGTAATCCATTGAAGCTGATTACTGTCGTCCGCTTCGTCTATTCAGCGACACGCATTATCCATTATCATCAGTCGTGTCTATGCAGCGCGTTCTGGACCTGTACGTGGGCTGGCTGGCCAAGGCGCCGCTGCTGACCAAGTGCGTCACCTCGGGCATCCTCTTCGGCACGGGCGACCGCATCGCGCAGCGGCTGGAGCGCCATGAGGCCGACCAAGAGGAGGGCAATAAGGCCAAGCTGGCGCAGCTCTCAGGCCACGAGTCTGCCACACGCACGCTGCGGATGATGGTCTGGGGCGGCTGCTTCTTCGCGCCCATCGCACACAACTGGTACAACCTCGTGGACCGCACGGTGCGCGCGACGGGCGCCATGGCAATCGCGCAGAAGATCGCCATGGACCAGCTCCTGTTCGCGCCCTTCATCCTGTCCGCATTCTATACGACCACGCAGTGCATGCAGAGCAGACCACCCAGCGAGGCGTATGCCATCGCCATCGCTAAGGTGCCGCCCACACTTGAGACAAGCTACCGCGTGTGGCCGTTCGTGCATCTGGTGACATTCAACTTCGTTCCGCTGCAGTACCGCGTGCTGTTCATCAACTGCATCAATCTCGGCTGGTCAGCTTTCCTCTCGGGCATGTCCAACGAAGAGGAGTACGATGGCGAAAGGCTCGTGCTCATGCACAGAGCCTTAGACTAAGCACGCGTATGAAATGAAATAGAGTTCCAACAATAATGACGCTTCGTTCGTCGCTCTTTACTCAGCTCCAGACGTTGATGGACTCGAAAAGCGAGGCATCGCTTCACGTCGGTCGCCTTCGAACTCGGTTTTGCGATATGCATCTCCTGACGCTTTGCCAGCTCACAGCGTTGTACCTTCAGTTTGAACTGTCAATCATGTGCTTGCCCTTGTGCGTAAACCATTGATTACGGTCAATGGACTGACATGCAACGCATCCACCATTCTTGGCATTCCTGCGATCTGTCTCCATGCGGCGCGTTCTGGATCTGTATGCGGGCTGGCTGACTAAGGCGCCACTACTGACCAAGTGCGTGACATCAGGCATTCTCTTTGGAACGGGTGACCGCATAGCGCAGCGATTGGAGCGTCATGCAATCGAGCAAGGTGGAAGCAACAAAGCCAAGCTAACACAGCTCTCGGGTCAAGAATCAGTCAAGAGGACACTTCGCATGGTGATCTGGGGCGGCTTTTTCTTCGCACCCATGGCGCACAACTGGTACAACCTCGTGGATCGAACAGTGCGCACCACAGGAGCTAAGGGAATCGTGCAGAAGATCGCCATGGACCAGATCGTATTCGCACCGCTCGGCTTGGGCGCGTTCTTCACGACCACGCAGTGCATGCAGGGTAAAGCTCCCAGCGAGGCTTTAGCTATTGCAGTCGACAGGGTGCCGCTCACGCTCGAGTGGAGCTATCGTGTGTGGCCATTTATACATCTGATCACGTTCAGCTTCGTGCCGCTGCAGTACCGCGTACTCCATCAACTGCGTCAGTCTCGGCTGGTCGGTCTTCCTCTTGGGTATGTCCAACCAAGACAGCAACCAGAACAGCGAGAATGGCTTCGTGCTCATTCACAACGCCGCAGAATAAACGGTTGCAACGCAATAGACTTCCAGCCATAATGGCGATTCATTGTTTAAAGCTCTCGTTACTCGAAGGAGTTCTTGCGCAGACGCAGGTTCTCCAGCACGCTCACGGGGTCCGAGCCGCCCACAGCGTTGCGAATGACCTCGTTGTGCACCCGCAGGAACGGGTTGTACAGCATCTCCTCGCGCAGCGTGGACGGGATACTGGGCAGGTTCTTGGCGCGACGGATCTTGACGGACGCGATTTTGTCACGCAGCACGGCGTTGGATGGGTCCACGCTCAGCGCAAAGCGCAGGTTGGACAGCGTGTACTCGTGGCCGCAGTACACGCGTGTGTCCTTGGGCAGGGTCAGGATCACCTCGTACAGCGCGCGGTACATGTCCTCTGCCGTGCCCTCGAAGAACTTACCGCAGCCGCCGACAAAGAGCGTGTCGCCTGGGAACAGCAGTGGTGGCGTCTCCGGGTCGCCCGTGACCACGTACGCCAGGTGCGCGCTCGTGTGGCACGGCACCGACAGCGCCTTGATCTTGGTCGCGCCGATCTTGAACTTCTCGCCGCCCACGAGAGCGCGATTGCGTGCCGGAATCTCTTCCTTTTCAGGCCCAGCGACCATGAGTCCTGGGTATTTGGCCGCCAGAGGCTCGTTGCCAGCAGTGTGGTCTCTACAACAGCAGCAACAACAGCAGTGAGTGGCTGAGGTGGTGCATGCACCGATTGCATCTACGTACGCGTGCTTGTGGGTCGTGAGAATGCCTAGAAACTCGCGCTTCCTGGTCGTCTCTTCCTCCTTGAGCACCGCCAGGATCTTCTCTGGCTCGGCCGGATCCACGGCGAACATGGTCTGGTTGGCTTCGTCCATGACCACAAAGCCTGACACAACAGTCCATTCACTGAGCTATCGTGTGCTCACAGGCAGACATAACACTCAGCAGGACGCACCGTAGTTGTCTGTGAACATGGGCACCACTCGCACGCGCAGACTCGGCTCGTGCAGATACTGCCGCTTCTTCTTGGGCTCAGATCCAATAGCAGCAGCAGCAGTACCGTATCTTCTACTCCATATACTCAGGTCCACAGAGCAGCCGCGTCCAGCGCCACCCCAGGCGGCCGCCTTGGTCCCCAGTCGACGCAGCATGCTGAGCTCTTGGATAGATAACCACCGCTCCCAAAGTGGAAGTGCTGCTGATACCGGTTTTCCATACCGGTATCTCTCCCGTTCTGATTGAGGTACGTGGAGTTTACTGTACTGCGGAAGGAACGAGAAGCCCTCATGGAGAGCTACGGCACGGAGCTCAAGGAGACGCCGTACCCGCTCATTGCGGCGCTGGGCGCGCGCGAGCTGCAGAGCAAGGTGCTGCAGCTGGTGCGCACCATCAACGAGGAGTTCGTGCCCAAGTTGCACTTCACGTCGCTGCCGAGCGACCACCGATTCCCGCTCAAGAAGGAGATCCGTGAGAAGCACGGCACGTTCCCGAACCAGACGCAGCGCGACTTCGACGGCTACCGCGCGCAGGGCATTCTCAAGACCCGCTGGATGAAGAAGCACCACGAGCTGCTGCCGGCCGTGGTGCTGCTGTTCCACGAGTTTGATCCGCGGTGGAACCAGAAGGACTGGATGACCCACGAGACGGCCATGCGCGATGAGATGGACCAGCTCAAGCGCGGGCTCTCCGGGCGCGAGTGCCGCGTGGTGCTGATCCTCGTGCAGCAGATCGATGACGTGGGCGTCGCACCCGTGAGCGTGACGGATGAACGGCTCGCGAACCTGCGCAAGCGGCTTGAGACCGACTCCAAGGGCCTGCTGCTGCTGCGCGCGCGCGATATCACGCGCGGCTCGAGCGTGCTGGCCAAGCTCGAGTCGTCCGTGCGAACGTACGCGCTGGAGTACTACAAGGCGCAGTCCAAGCGCGTGAAGAAGTACAAGAAGGCGCTGAGCAAGACCTCGCACCAGCTGCTGCACGTGCGCTACAGCTTCAAGATCGCGCATTACTACGAGTTCCGACGCTACACGACCAAGGTGCTCCAGCACTACGAGACAGCCTACCGCGCGATCACTGCGCTGCCGCTGCTGGACAACGAGCGGATCGAGGGCGTGGTGACCATGACCCAGGTCAAGACCATGGCCGAGTACATCAACTTCAAGCTGTGCTACCACTTGATGTTCTCGTCCAGCAACATCAAGGCCGCGGTCGAGCAGCTGCAGCGGCATATGAAGGTCTACGGTCGAGCGCTCGGACCCGAAGACCGCGCGAACGAGCATTGGGAGTGGGTCTCGAGGCAGTACCATGTCTTCGCGCAGCTCTTGTCCGAGGCCGTGTCCATTCGCGGCTCGCTCCCAGCCGCAGGCCTGGACTCGGATATCTACAAGGAGCCGTATCTGTACTACTCGATCGCGGCCAAGTACGCCACCAGTCGACGCAAGGCGGCCATGAGGCTGGGGCTGAGCGTGGCTGGCAACCGTCCGACCGCGGAGTCTGTCGCGTCCGAGTTTGTGGTCGTGCCCTCGATCTACATTGGTGGCGACCCGGTCGTCTCGGAAACTCAAGCGTCTGGCCAGGAACTGTCGCCTGCTGAAGCGCTTGTGAAATACCGCCAAGCGATCGAACGCACCGTGCCCCACGCTCGTCGCGCGATCCATCTCTTGGAGCACGCCATCCAGCACCTGTCGATCTACATTGGCGACCAGAAGACCCCTCGCACGCGTCTGAAAAGCCGACTGCTCGCGCAATTGGGCACCGAGCGACTCGCCTCGGGGGATTTCGAGCGCGCTCGAGCCGAACTACAGAAAGCCAAACTCGCTGCCCAGACGGAGCACTGGTGGGGCCAGACCACGCTTATCTTGAAGCAGCTGCTGATCTGCACGTTCCGACAAGGCGACACCGCTGCGTTTATTGACTACAGTCTCCAACTGCTATCTCCAATTCTGGAAGAGTTTATGTCCGCTGCCGAGCGACTGCAGACCCAGCAGTCGATGATGGTGGCATGGCGTTCGCCTGAGCAGTTGGGTCCGCCTTTTACAGCGAGTTCGGTGCTGCCAGGACACGAATTTTCGCTGGACCGATCGCGACCACTATTTACGATGCGCGTTCAGTTCGATTGCGTCTATGCGTGCGTAAAGGAGGTCGTGAATGTGAATCTACAGATCCAGTCGCATTTCCCAGTGCCTGTCACGATGGCCAAGTTGGAGCTGATATTTAATGATGATCGATACAATTTGGTTATCTATCACCGCGAGAATGGAAGCGAAACAACTCCAGAAGAGCAGGAAGACGGCAAGATGTTCCTATCGTTGGCTTTTGATCCCAATGCACGTCGAGACTTAGTCGTGCCGCTGCGAGTTATGGGCGGCCGAGAATTTCTACGGTACCACGAGACGCGGTTTTATCTAGGAGCAGCAGAGAGTGGCGCAGTCGATGATCCGACCTCAGTAGAGAACGTCGAATCGAAATTCCTGAGGCTCACTTTGCGGTGTGATCAAGCGCCAGTAGTCGTTGAGGCGAACCCGAAGCCATATTTACTCGAAGGCCGCATACCAGTGATGGGCAAAGGCCCCGGATCTCCCAGCTTTGCTCGCCGGAAATCCATGTTTTCCACAAGTGCGTCTGCGCTCGATAGATCGTTTGGCGATTTGAACGTGAACAATGGAGTGACACCAAATGGAGAAGTGATCGAAGAGACCGGAAATGCGTATGTGCATGGCACTGTTCTGGCCGTGCTCCAGCCTCGTGCCAAAGCCAAGCTCTCGATTGCGCCGAATCAAACCCTATTGTCCGGCGATTTCCGCGTGCTCTCTCTCACTTTAGCGTCCAATGAAGATATGCTCCAGACCGTTAGTTACAAACCGAACTGCGATCCTGCTCCGTCGTCGCTGGCTCCGGAAGACGCCGTTTTCTTTTATCAACAGGAACCGGGTGGACAACTGACGCCGGTGCCACTTGACACCACCCTCCAGCCGCGAGATCGCATGCCCTTGCCCAACCAAGAGCCCAACACGGAGACGGTCTTCCGTTTGATTGTTCGGTGCATGAAGTCCATGTCCCTGCGAATCGGAGTCTCCATCTCGTACACCACGAAGGCTGGTGTACAAGTCAGCTTTGAAGAGCGGTTCGAGCTTTCATGTCACGACCCTTTTCATATCGCTACTGGGTTCCTGCATGAACTGCCGAACGGTGTCGGTGTGAATCTGAATGCCAAGGAATCTTACGCGGTGGTAGGCAAACCTGTGAGTCTGCAAGGAAGCGTGATCTGCTCGGTTGCGGAGCCGCTGCACATTGTCTCTATGGCTTTCGATCCCATGCTTGAGAGCAACATGACCGAGGACATTGTGCCGTCTGGCTTTGGCGCCACTTCGGCGTCTGGGAAGCAGGATTTGGACGCGGTCTTGAACGATGGTGACATGCGCAACTTCCATTTACGCGTTGTGCCGTCTCAAGCGTCTCCATTCGTCTCGCTCGGTCGCGTGCAGATCCGATGGCGCCGGCTTTCGTCGGTGTTGACTAAATACGCACCGAGCGAGCACCAAGAAGACATTGTGACCACGTGGCTCGACATTCCAAGCGTCACGTTCATCGACTCGCCATTGACTGTCTCAATCGAGACGCCGACTTATGCGCTCGAGGGAACGATGGTGTCCATGGCCATTCGTGTGCGCAACAACGAAAACGCAGTCCACACGTTGCGCATCAAGCCTCTAGAGGACACATCGGAATTTTTGATTTCAGGTGCGTTCACTGGCGCTGCGCTTGTCAATCTCTGTCACTATTGGCTTACATATTTATTCTGGCTCTGTGCTGTAGGCCGAACCAGCGCGACGGAGGATCTCTTGCCCTTCGCAGAGCACGTTGTGAAAATCGGATTGGTACCGACCAAGACAGGTAGGACAGCCAAACAATCATTACTTGGCAGCTTTGAACCAACGCTGTTGTGCATTAGGATACGTCCGCCTTCCGCAGATGGAGATCGTCTCGGCGACGTACAACATGACGCTGACCAACGCAGACGAAGAGCGGCGCCACCTTTTTGTGCTGCCTCGCGACTGCGCCGACTGGCAATCCCCAACGGCCTTGCTTGCCAATGGGCCATAGAATCTGTTGCAGTCTTTGTCAACTGAATCCAAAAGTGATAACAAGTGTGTACCCATCTACTTATAGTCGTCGGCTCAAGTCGCGACTAAAACCAAACCGCGACTTTGGGTGGGTGGGAGGTATACATTCGTATACGACCGCAGTATACACAGCGCATGTGACGTGTTGGGGACGCTGAGCCAAGGGGGGTTGGCATGTTCTGTTCGTGTCTGTCCAAGCGCCGCGATGAGCAGAGCGACCTGCGCTTCTTCGACCAGTTCGAGCGCATCAAGAGTATCTACCCGGGCACGGCCTACGTCTGCCTGCTCAACACCGAGACCGGCGATCTCATGTACGTACGCGAGCGAGTGAGACCGAGAGGGGCCAGGCGCGGCCGACCCTTGACCATGGAAAAACAGCTAACTGAATGAGGTGTTTGGGTCGCTCAGTGCGCAGTCGGAGGAGCCGACCGTGAATCCAGAGGAGCTCACACGCACGATCGTGACGCTCAAGCGCGCAGCCATGCAGTTCGGTGCGTCTTCTCCGCTGCTTTGGCTTGCTGTGGGACATTTTGGCTCATGTTATTGTTATCAGCCGCGACGTTAAACCAGGTGGAGTCGCAGGTCGTGCATGTCAAAGGCGACGACCGGATGTTCTCCTGCTACGGCTCAGATCGCACGGTAAGCAGCAGCAGCTTCTGATCTCCGTAGTCTAGTGCTCATGCGGCTCTTGGCTGTTAGATCCTGGCGTTCTACTCCGACATGCCCGGGATCGATCTCGAAGCCTTCGACTGCAGCGAAGGCGATCGCGTGGTGGAACTCATCAACTCGGAATGCTGCCGGATCATCCACGCGTCGCATATCTCACGGCGGACAAGTCAATAGTAGAGACCCATGGTTACGAGACGGCGCATTTACCATGCAACTAAAGCAGTTGGACCACGAGAATAATCAAAAAGACTCCATATATATATAAACCGAGCTTTCTTGCGTCATGCAGAGCCATCGCGACGGACGGCCGGGGCTCTAAAAGCGTTCATTCATTCTACTCGCGACACTGCGCATCTTATTGTATACTTTGCCTGGCGGCGCGCCCATGATGAGCGAGCAGAGGGCGTCCCGGGCGAGCTTGATGTTGGCAAACGAGCCCAAAATGTGAATCTTCTGGTCGGCCAGCACGATACGTGTCCGCGTGGCGTTCTCGACTGCGTACTTGGTCTTGCCGTCCTGGCCGGCCACACGGCCGATGGCTCGGCTCAAGTGGTCGCCCTTGAGCATCTTGACGTCGTTCACCTCGAACGTATCGATGAAAAGGTCGTCCAGACGCAGCAGCGCCACGGCGTCCTGCACTTCGAAGCCCATCATGTAGGCCTGCACGAAATCGGCAGCCTTTTGCAGCGCACCAGCGTCGACCGTGTGCGCCGAGTTCTTGAGCTCGACACAGCGCGTCTTGGTGTTCATACGGATCTGCAGCATCAGGTGCTCCACCACGGGCTTCATGATGTTCGGCCAGTCGTTCTTCAGCGGCGTGTAGCGGTGGGCCGGCACGCGCACGCGGCGGAAGTCGTTCTTGCCGCCAGCCATTTGCTGCGCGCTGAGCGCCGGGAAGTTGGGGCGCAGCTCGCCGCCCTCCTCGACGTCCATGCTGCCATCGTGCTCCAGATCCACCTGGCGCTGGATCACGCGCGAGCTGATGACCACATCCTGACCGGCGACCGAATCCACTTCCATTGTATTGCTTGCGACTCTGCTGCCTGAAGTCACACCGTCCAAATGCTGCCTTTGCCTGTCAACGCTTCGCGACCCAAAGCCCTCAAACGATTGGAGTCTGGCTCTTGTGCTCGATGATTGGCTAAAAAGGGGCTGCGGCTTCTCGTACCGTAAACCCAGCAGCTCTTTTTTTCTTCTGAGACCCTGAATCAGCAACATCGGGTTTAACAGGAAGTGGACGGTACCCATGTTTCTTAATCGGTTTTAGCGCGTCGGTAGAATACGGAGGCGGCCGCGAGAGGAGAAAGCCCAGCAGTCCACATGGCTACAGCCCAAAGAGGTCTATTGGCAATTTGAACGAGTGAGCGACGAGATGCATGGATAGATAGCGATAAAGAGGCATACCTGTAGATGACCCAATTCAGACTGACGACGGTGAATGTGAGCGCGACACTGCTGGTGCCAGCGAAGACGACTTTTGGGATGAACAAACCAAAGCCGAACTTCGAAAGCAACCACGGACGAGCAACAAGCAAGCCAATGAACCCCATCACGCAGGCGAACAGTCGATAGAATAGGTTGTGGCGGACCTATACATCGTGAGCAGAGGTTATTGTCAGAACACTTCCAGGGCAACAGACTGAATAGTGGGTACATACCTTGGTCTCTGTTTTCTTGTCGAACAGCTCATCGACAGAGTGCATGCCATCCTCCAGAAGGAAAACGGTCTCTCCTGTCTTGGATATCATGAATGGGAACAACTTGTGTTGCTGCTGTTGAGCGCAAACAGTGAGGGGATATGCAGGTGTAACTTCAAACGAGATGCGAAGATCGCCCAACACTGGATCCCGATAAGAGTCGGACGTTTGAAGATGCTCGGGCTTGTGGTTTGCGTGCACGTAAAAATACTTGTTTTCGTAGAGACTCAGATTCCGCCCAGCGTTCAGTTGCTCCCAGGTATCTCCAAGCCGAAGGCTCAGCACATTTGCCATGGTGGCTCGATTAGCTGCATCCAACTTGACGGGATCCTTTCGCTGGATCTGATCAATGAGCTCGTTCGTCAACTCGAAATCTCCAACAACAACGTTTGGTGCCTACAAAAAGAGCACATGAATACCGCTGCATGCATGAAGTAGTTTTTGTGGTGATCTTACCTGTATGGTCTCGGATTCGAAACGCCAGGCCTCCCTGGGAGGGTTCCAGTACCCCATCTGATAAAATGCGTTGCTATCAACATGCTCGGATCGCCATTTTAGATCGTAGCGATACACGCGCTCTTGGGAGACGGGTTCGTCATCTTCTGGGTCGCGGCTTGTAGTCGATACGTGTGACGATTCGACCCACTGCAGCATTTCCACCTTGCGATACAGCCGCACTCCTTTCACTGCAATACCAAACGTGGCGTCCAGAACAAATGGGCTGGTGCGAGCGCTGTGGGTCCGAGCTCCTTGTGCGGCGTCCACCTCGTTACGTTGATTATCCTTGTCTGCGCTTGCTGGATTGGTCATGATGCGTCCAGTGAAATGGACCAATCGGCCATCGTTAGCACGCAATGCAACTGGCTCTGGCAACGCAATGGCAAGCTTCCGTCCCTCATCAAATGTTTGCTTGGTCCTAATAAGGCGCGTCTCCAGGAAGCACGTGGTGAGCACCGACGCCAGCAGAAGTAGCCCGCTGATCACGCGCTCCTTCTCCATGCTGTCGTTCGTTGAATTGACTGCTTCAGGATGGGGCACAATTAAGTCCGAATCAGACTCAGACCTGGTTTAGGTTTTCATTATTGTGTCATGCCGCGGGTTCTTCTGTAAGCTGCTCAGCTTGCACAGACTCATCGACTGAGAACTCTTGCACGTAATTAGATGGGAAAATCCCCTTTGCGCCGTCACAATTCTCGCCCATCCACCATTCATCATTGACTTCCGAGAGCACTCGGATAACTTCACCACTGCGTAGACTGAGCTCGCCCCGATTTTCGGCTTGGAAGTCATGCGTCGCACGGAATTGAGTGGCTCCATCACTGCTGTCGGGGGCTTCATCTGTTGGTCTCGAATCAATATCCATGGTTTCATTTTGAATCGGATTCTGTTCCATATCACCAGCTTGAGCTGAACTGAGTTGATCTTCATCACCTGAAGGATCATAATTCGAAGGACCATCAGCTGCTGCAGCACTATTTTCCTCTTCTGCCTCGTTCACCGGGTCTTGTCGCTCTCGATATTGTCGTCTATGATTTCGCGGCGATGGCTGACCAGCGAAGGCTTGCTCCGGTGGCGTTGGACTTGCATTAACCATGTTTTCGTTAACGTCAAAATCCTCGCTGTTATCATTCCGTAAATTTCGTACTTTTGGGCTCGCAACTGATGCAGATAGAATTTCGCACCTCCACTGCAATAGAGCGCCATCATCTCCGCCAACAGATAGCAAATAGTTGTCATTGTACGAAAAGCACAACGAGGTGATCGCCGATGCATGCCCAGAAAATGTTTTTGTCTTGGCGCCACGCAGTGCTGGCCATTTGAACAGACGGATTGCTGATTTGCAGGCAACTGCCAGCAGATCTTCGCGCGTTAAGTCAGAAGATTCCTGATTCAAAGCATCGGTTGAAGACGAAGTTGCCTTTGGTCCAGTAGTGCAGACAGCTCCAATATCGACAAGGTTGCTATCATCTGACCAAATACCAGGGGTTGGCCATCCGAAGATACCAGTCCATTTGATCCACTGCGTGTCTCGAACCAAGAATGCATCCGCGACCTGTTTTGTGTTGCCTTTTACGGGTGACACACTCCAGTATAATAATTCCCCATCCGACGAATTACTCTGCAGAATGTCACCATCAACACTCCATGTCAACTGGGTAACTGCGCTCGAGTGGCCGCCTTCACATACATGGAATTTTTTGTATCCGTTATGAATGTCGTAAATGTGAATGCATGTATCTTTTGCACCCACTGCGAGATACTTGCCGTTTGGACAATATTTGATCTGGGATATCGATGAAGCACCGAAATGCAAATCCGCTGTACTTGAGGTATTGGATCGAATAGCTTTTTTCACCATCACTTTTAACTCAATGTAACCAACGATTAAAAGCTCACCATTGCTCAAACCAATCGCAATATCGTCACCAAAAGGATGAAATTCCATGCAAACCAATTTCGTCCCCGGTGGCAGGTTGCCTCCAAGATGCATTCGTCGCTTGCAAATATGTCGACGTAAATCCCAAATCGAGACATATCCATCTTGAGATACTGTAGCTACTTCATCTTTTCCAGGATGGCAGCTGCAACCAATCATTGCACCACTTCGGGCTTCAAAGATTAATCGCCAGTCACCTGAAACAACGTTTAACTCCCAAACACAATTTGTACTGGTTCCAATCAGGAGAAATTTGCCATCTTCCTTCCACGTTAGCGTTGTCGGCTTTGGGGCCCCGCTCGAATTCGGAGAATTGACTTCCTCTGGGAGCAACAAGGGTAACTGGAACACTTTACTGTTATCATCAAACGGCATCAGCAGATGGGAGCCCTCCGAAAATGTTCCTGTCACTGGCGTGAATACTCCCTGTGTATTCACACCAGGAATACGTACTGGATTCTTCATCTGGCATTTCCATAACACGATCTTGCCGTCGCTTCCGCTTGACGCAATGAGGCTATTCTTTTTGCAGTACGCCGCTTGACAAACCATTCCTTGATGAGCAAGAGGACCTCCATATTTGAGCTGCATCAGCTGAGCTTGCAATGCGGCTGAATTGGGCTTCATAGCCATTCGTTTCACAATATTATCTATTTCCAATTGAACGTGCTTTGGTAACTTGTATCGATTGCCAGTTTCTTGGTCATGTGGAACTACTTCGACTAGACGAGCCGTTGGTTCAAAGGCAATATTCTCAACCACAAGATTATTAATCTCGGCATCGGAGTACTCGTCTGGGATCTCCCACCATTTTGCCGGTTCAATTGTCGCCCTGTTTTCGGGTACAGTGTCGACATCGGGACCTCTTCGTGGCTGCCAGAAAACGCACATATCGCCTTTAGCTGTTCCAGCGATGATACGCCCAAGGGTGTGATCATTCTTGTTCGTTGCCACGAGTTCCTTCGCTTTCTCGTCATACATGTACAACGGCGGCGAGTCATCGACAAATGTTAAGCAGGTGAAATCTTGGACATCTAAACGACCGTGAAAGGAAGGAACATTGCCTTCAAGCTTCCACATTTTTGCATGTGGTGTCGGTGGTCGAATTCGAATCGGGCTACCAAATGCAGAACCATGAAATGCGCTGTCTTCGTTTTCATCGGTCGATGACGGCGCATACTCCGTCTTTGTCAACGTCCAGAAGCGAATATGGCGGACACCACAGCTCACAAGCGTGTAACAAGCTTCATCATCATGCAAAGCTTGGCCAGCTTTTTTTGCTCGACGTGTTTCAGGACGTCCGTACGCTTGATAAGGATTAAACGCAAGTGTATGAACCCGAAAGCTATGTCCACGGGCCGTCGCAAGGAGCTCTTGGTCACGCCAATCATGAACGCATATAGTATTGAACATGTCACCTCCCAACGATGCGATTAGTTTGCCGTCGTGAGAAAAACTGATGCACCTCACAGCGACGGAATGGCCCTTCAGGCACACAACTCGCTTACCAAGTTGCTCATCTTTTGCATCCCATACTAGCAAATACGAATTTCGTCCAGCTTGTCCCGATGCAACCACATGCTGGTTTGGGTGGAGTGCAATGCTGGTAACTTCATTCGTGTGTTGTCGGAAATATCGTTGTGCGTTGTTTTCCTTGGAATACAAAATGACCAACGCTGCGGAAAACCATATGATTTCTCCCGTCGACAGATAGAGAAGATTATTGACGTTGCTGCAATTGGATGAGGTAGTTGTTGTCTGCGAATTGCTTGAAGCTGCGCCATTATTAAATCCATAGACGAACGACAGTCCAAGCGAAGTTCGAGGTGTCGTGTCTGGTGTTCCAGCGGAGTGAAAATCGTCGTAAATAGACGGTGCGAAGACGTTGCTGCGACATTGCGGATACCGAACAAGAGCTTTGTCATACATGCTCTGTTTGTACTGTGCTGCCATCAGCATTTGAAGCCCATCTGCTCGCTTGTCCATGTTTGCAACACGAGGAAGCTTTTTATCTATTTGTTTATGCAGTAATCAAAGTGAGAGGAGAGTACCATTGTTCAATGCATGTGCAATTAACTCACCAAATACCAATTTTCCCTCGGGGCTGCGTGACTCTGGCGATCCGTCAGGATGATTGATCAAATTGCCACTGATGGTGCGTGTAAGATGCAAAGTGTGCTTTTTTCGGCCCTTGCGAGGACTGCCCAACCTAAGAGAGACATTGACAAGCATTAACACGATCAACTGGCGTTGGTATGAACTGATCTATCCGTACTTTGGAAGTCGTGATGGTTGAGGCACAATGTTGGACGACGTGACCACAGGATGGATCGCCACTGCGGACGGGTTTGTAGGGAAGAGCTCCTTCGACTTGGTGATACTTTTCATCCACGACCGTTTGGTGTTTACATTCCAAGCGAGGTCTTCAAACTCCTTGAGCACACTCGTCATCTTGGACTTCATGCTTTCTAACGCATCGTCACGTGCCTTGAGCTGCCGATCGACCTCGCCCGTGACAAGGTCAGTGAGCTGGTCATACGCCAGCGCTCTGTCACCTAAATCATCATCAGGCGCCATCAGTCTACTCCCTCATACACACAGAGATGCTCGTGCTAGAGCCATCCACGTACCCATGGCGCTTTAGCGATTGCTGCCCACCGCGTCGATCTATTCCTGTACGCAGCCATGGGGCGCGGCTATCCCAAGAGCAACTGCAACCGCGCACTGGTCAGCAAGAGTGATGGTAGCTCAAACAACCTAAAATGATGTGGACTACCTTGTTTGTGTACCCAGAAGCAACCCACCCCCCACCTTCCCTCCCTCACTCTTGGAAAAGCCATTGAATCCAAGATGCCGAGCAACGACGAGAAGATCGGGCTGCTGCTCGACAAGGTGCGAGCGGGAAGAGACTTCGGCTGCGCAATGCAGCATGGGAGAAGCATGGGTGGGGAGACCTTGCAGCGCTCTATGCTGATGTTGTGTTGTATTTTGTATGTGGATCTCTCTCTTGTGATGCCGAACGCGCGTGTCTAGACGACGGATTTTGACAAGGATGAGCGCTACATGGCCACGTCCGATCTCTGCAATGAGCTGCAGAAGAATATCGAGTTGGGTCCTTATCTGGAGCCAAAGTGAGTTATCTAGTATCGCTGCTCTTTGGTAGCTCTGTCTGATGGTGTTTGTGTTCAACCTCGTAGGGTGTGCGCTGCGGTGTTGAAGCAATTGGACGATAAATCCAACGATGTTCAGTCCATCGCAGTAAAATGGTACAAACGTGTGCATGCTTTTACCATGCGGGTCTAGTCTTCTAACGTTGTATCTTTACGAATTGTAGCCTGGGCATTTTGGTCACGAAGGTGCAGGATTCGCAGGTCGCTGATATCTGTGCGAAGCTTTCGGATCTGATTCTGAACGGCAAGCCGGAGTTGCGCGACATCTACTCGATCGGCTTGAAGACGATCCTGGCCGACGTCTCTCCGAAGACAGGATCTGCTGTCGTGACTAACCTGTGCGCTCGACTGCTCTCAAGTCTTGGTCGTGACCGTGACCAGGCTGTCAAGTCTGAAACGCTGGATATTCTCACTGATCTCTTGCGCCGGTTTGGCCATGATATTGCTACGGAGCACGATACCATCATGGACATTCTCATTGCGCAGTTGACGGATTCATCTCAGCTTGTGCGCAAACGCGCGACCGCTTGCGTGGGTTCGCTGGGTGTCATAGCCTCCGATGCCTTGGTTACGCGTCTCGTTAAGCACTTGGTCCAGGGAATCGAAACATCGAGCAATGTCGCAGATGCACGCACACTCATTCAGACGATTGGAACCCTCTCTCGTACTGCTGGACACCGCTTGGGAAAGCATCTGGATGTGATTATTCCTATTCTGGTGCAATTCTGCGGCGACCCGGAGGACGAATCGTTGCACAATGAAACCTCGAATGAGCTTCGTGAAAACTGCTTTCAGGCATTTGAGTCGTTCGTGATCCGATGCCATGGTGAAATTACGCCTCATGTCAACAGCATTCTTACGCTGGTGATGACGTTTATTAAGTACGATCCCAATTACAGCTATGGCGACTCAGCTGATGAAGATGAGCCTATGGACGAGGACGAAGACGAATACAGTGATGAAGACGAGGGTGACTACAGCGATGATGACGATACGAGCTGGAAAGTTCGGCGTGCCGGCCTCCGTGTCCTCACGGCTCTCATCACCACGCGCTCAGAGTTGCTTGAAGAATTTTATGTCTCGTGGAGCCAGCAACTCATTTCCCGATTCAAGGAGCGTGAAGAAAACGTGCGTATTGACGTCTTCACTGTTTTTGCTGAGCTCCTTCGCTCAACTCGCAAGACGTTACCGAATTCGGGTGTTCCAAGTGCTGCCAGCTCCTCAAACCCTTGCTTGGTGGAACTTCATAAGCGTGTTAAGGTGATCGTTCATGGAGCGAACAAGCAATTTGGCGTAAAAGCGTCAGTTTCGTCACGATGTGCCGTGATCGCTCTCTTAACCGAGCTTGCAATGGTCGAATACGGCGGTCTTGGTGAATATGTGGATTCCTTGATGCCAAATATCCTGCGTGCCGCAGAAGACAAACACTCTGATTTGAAGCTAGATGCGCTGGTATTTCTCCGTCTGCTCATTGACAGCCACCCTCCGGCGTCGTTCCGCAAGCACCTTGGCTCGATCGTTCATGTTGGTGTCCAATGCGCTCGAGCCGACTGGTACAAAACTGTCGCCAAGGCATTGGGCCTGATTGAATCTTTGGCTCGAGTTATGCGAACGGACGATGGTGATCTGTCGTACAAAACGCATGCTCTTCCTCTCTTCGACGCAGTTCTTCCGAGCTTAAAAGCTCATGACATTGATCAAGAGATTAAGGAATCTGCGATCAGTAGCATAGGACAAATTGTGGCGTATCTGGGTAAGTGTTCTACATTTCTGCTTTGCAAATTTGATGTGACCTTATGTTGGTGTTGATGATTACAGGTGATGAGCTGGGCCCTCGCACTAGCGAAATCTTTCCTCTGCTTATGGAACGCCTCGGCAACGAAATCACGCGTGTTCAAAGCATCAAGGCAATCGCTGCGATTGCACGTTCGAAGCTGAATTTGGATCTATCGCCCATTCTCTCAGAATGCATCATCGGCCTGGCGCAGTTGTTGCGCCAGCAATCACGGACTCTAAAACAGGCTGCTTTGGGTGCCTTAAATGATCTGGTCGTTCACTATGGCAACCAAATCAGCATTGAACTTCAGCGCGACGTCATATCCGAAGCTTCAGTTCTTTTGGTGGACAGTGATCTGCAACTGTGTCGCATGAGCATTTCCTTGATTTCCAATTCGCTTCGGGTTTGCCCTGCTGTTGCCACTGACGATGCGATCTTAAGTAAGGCGCTAGTGAATGCGGTTGCACTTTGCCGTAGCACCATTCTTCAGGGACCTACGCTGGTGGCTACCAAGGATTTCTTTGCTCAATTGACTCAGCTTAATTCGGCCGGAAGCAGCTTCTCTGACCTCTTTGTTGTCCTCATCGAGCCCCCATCCGAACTGTCGAAGCATTCGTTGTTGAATGTGGCAAACGTAATTGCGGCTATTTGTGTTGCGACGTCGGAGCAAAATCGTCAGAACGCATTTGCAAAATTTGTTGGTGATATTTCGCAACCATCTTTGGAAAAGCACAAGATTCTTGCACTCTACTGTTTGGGTGAATTTGGTCGACAGATCCAACTGACTGGGTATGCCGACGTGAAAAACACTATTGTGGACTGTTTTAAAGGTCCCAGTGAAGAAGTCAAGGCTGCCGCGGCACACGCTCTTGGCAGTGTCTGCGTAGGCAACATGCAAGAATATCTGGAGACAATCATGCTTCACCTTGATGACGGTGAAAACTCGTACCTGCTGTTGAGCTCGTTGCGCGAAGTTATTTCAGATCATGCCACGAATGCTCAAGGCGGCTTTTCGTTGTACGTCGAGCGTGTGCTTCCAGTACTTCAAAAGCTGAGTGCTCGTGATGAAGAAGGGGTGCGAAATATGGTGGCTGAGTGCCTCGGAAAACTTGCCGTTACCGATGGAGAAAAGTTAATTCCCGTGATTAGTGCTTTGTGCGCTTCACCATCAATTGGCTCTCGTTGGACTGGAGTCACGAGTTTGAAGTATGCGTTGACGACGTCAGCTAAGTCTGTCGATGCTGTCAACGCGATATTTGCTCATATTGAGCCATTGCTCAAGGCACTGGCTGACGAAGATCTTCATGTTCGACGTGCTGCGCTATTGGTGCTTAATACTGCTGCTCATCATCACGCTCACTTCTTGACTCCTTACGTGAAGGAGCCTATTTCCCCTGTGCTGCTTCAAACGATGGGTATCAAGCTCGAACGTGTCGTAGACCTGGGTCCTTTCAAGCACAAGGTGGACGATGGTCTTCCGCTTCGCAAGGCAGCATACTCATGCATGGATACCCTTATCGAGACTCTCCCCCAGCAATTGGACCTGACAGCGTTTTTCCCGCATCTTCAGCAAGGTCTTCGTGATCAAGATGATATTCAAATGCTATCTCATCAAATTGTTGTGAAGATTTGCCAGGTCAGTCCTGTTGTAATTGTGGGCGCACTTGATTTGCTTTTGGAGCCTCTGGAGAAAACCGTGAACAAGCGTATTAAAGAAGATCAAGTTGGTACCGAAGTGGAGCGAACGAAGGATCTCATTCGCAGCGCGCTCCGCGCCATCGATGCCATCAATGGTGTGCGTGATGCAGATTCGCATGCCAAGTTCCATGCGCTTTACGAATCAATCACTAAAAACAAAACGCTCGCCCCCATGTTGGACGCTGTCAAGAGCGAACGCCTGAGTGATTAAGCGGAGGTGTTTTCGTTCGGTCACAAGAATCCTTTCAAGAAAAGTAAACACTATCTAGGTGAAGATTGAAAAAGTCCTACAGTTCGCTGGAGTGTTGTCCTCGAGATGGCTTTGCTCGTCGTTTCTTTTGAATCGATTTCTTGCGTTTACGTGCGAGTTCGCGTGCTCTGACAGTAGGTTGTTCGCCTTTTCCGTTGATCTTGCGTGTTCCACTCTGTTTTGCTGAATATGACTTCCCATTCCACTCGTACTCTTGAACCTCATCACCTTGTGCCTTCAGAAATCGCTGCAGATCATTGATGTACATGCCCTTTTGAATACCGACGAGTAGTTTCTTATCGTCCACCTCGTACACGTTGGCTTCCACTCCACCTGCCCATAGCATCTGAATGCAACAGAAGTAAATTGTAAGGGACGGCGCACTTGACAGGTATTTGCACCTGTTCTACCTCTTTCCATTGTCCAGCGATCATTGCGAGTTCGTCCTTGGTTTTCCTCTCATACAGCGTCACAAATACCATCTGCGGACCCAATGCCTTGGCCTGCTCAGGAGACCTACGAGTGGTGAAAGACACCAACGCTGCTTTCAGCATGAACAGCCACGGATCTACCTCTTGATGTACTCGCTTACTTTTGCTCCAATAAGCTGTAGTGCTCGTCTGCTTCTGTGCGTAGCTCCTCTGGTGCGTCTCCAGCCTCCCACGCCTTCTCCAACGCATCGTAGTCGATGGCTGCCACTACTATCGTATGGAGCGCCAATACCAGCAGCATGAGAGCGAGACGACGCTCCATGGACATCAGATCTTTCTGCGCTGTACCACTCACATGGGTACGTCTGCATCTCGATCTCCTACTGTTTTACCTCTCAATAGAGGTCGCAGGTTTCAGCAACCCAGGAGGGACGCATGGTGCGTCCTGAACCAAGCCAACCAATCGTTTCGCAGCACCACGTGTCCCATCCTACTTCCTCAGGGTATGTTGTCTCACAGTCCCCCAATCACATGTCCCACTATCAGGTATCAGTTCTCACAGTACCATGTATTTTCACAGGTAGATCCAGCCTCAGGGCCGATCCGGCGGTTGGTTGGTTGGCTTGGGGCGGCCGCCGCCATTTGGGTCAGTTTCGGGCATTCCATTCCCCCAACACCCCGTCAAGATGCCGCCGCGCGTGAAGAAGGACCGCAAGGAGAAGAAGGTCTCCAAGAAGGCTCTGGCCGAGGAGAAGAAGAAGGCCGAGGCCGAGTCGGCCTTCGCCAACATGTCCATGGCCGACCGTCTGGCCGAGGAGGGCATCATCGCCACGTGCTCGCACAACGTGCGCTCGGTGCACAAGAACTTCAAGGATATCAATGTGCTCAACTTCTCCATCACGTACTTCGGCAAGGTGCTCATGGAGGACTGCGACGTCTCGCTCAACTTTGGCCGTCGTTACGGTCTCATTGGTCGCAACGGCTCGGGTAAGTCGACCTTCATGAACGTACTCGGCGCCCGCGGTGTGCCCATCCCGGACAGTATCGATATCTACCACCTCAAGCACGAAATCGAGGCCAGCGACATGACGGCCCTCGAAGCCGTGCTCTCGGTCGACGAGGAGCGCAACAAGATCCAGTCGGAGGCCGACGAGCTCTCGGAGAAGATGACGGACGAGAGTCTGAGCGAGGAGGAGAGCGAATCCATCTCGGAGCGCCTGACCGACCTGTACGAACGTCTGGATGAGATGGACGCCGATACGGCTGAGCTGCGTGCGCGTGCCATTCTGTCCGGTCTGACGTTCTCGGACGCCATGATGAACAAGAAGACCAAGGAGTTCTCCGGTGGTTGGCGTATGCGTATCGCCCTGGCGCGTGCGCTGTTCATCCAGCCCACTCTGCTGCTGCTTGATGAGCCCACCAACCATCTGGATATGGAGGCCGTCGTGTGGCTGGAAGACTACCTGGCCAAGTGGAAGAAGATCCTGCTCATGATCTCCCACTCGCAGGAGTTCATGAACGAAGTGTGTACCAACATTATCGACCTGACCAACAAGAAGCTCGAGTACTACGCCGGTAACTACGATACGTACATCAAGACCAAGGCCGAAAAGGAGGAGAACCAGATGAAGCGCTACAACTGGGAGCAGGACCAGATCAAGCACATGAAGGACTACATTGCCCGCTTCGGTCACGGTTCTGCCAAGCTCGCCCGTCAGGCCCAGAGTAAGGAGAAGACGCTGGCCAAGATGGTGCGTGACGGTCTGACCGAGAAGGTTGTGACCGAAATGAGCGGTGACTTCAAGTTCCCCAACCCGGAGCGTCTGCCTCCCCCGGTGCTCATGTTCCAGAACGTATCGTTCGGCTACCCGAACACGCCTCTGCTGTACGCCGGTGTCGAGATGGGTCTGGATCTGGACTCGCGTGTCGCTCTTGTGGGTGCCAACGGTACCGGTAAGACCACGCTGCTGAAGCTGATCACGGGTGACCTCGTGCCTGTGGCCGGTAACGTGCGTCCTCACAGCAAGCTCCGTATCGCTCGCTTCAGCCAGCACTTCGTCGATGTGCTGGATCTGTCGCAGACCCCGCTCGAGTACTTCCGCTCGCTGTTCGGCACCAAGTCGGTCGAAGAAGTGCGCACGTACCTGGGCCGCTACGGCATCTCGGGTGAAGTGCAGACTCAGGTCATGGCTCAGCTGTCCGATGGCCAGAAGAGTCGCGTCGTGTTTGCGTTCATGGCCCAGCAGAACGCCCACATGCTGCTGCTCGATGAACCGACGAACCATCTGGATATGGAGTCCATCGATGCGCTCGCGCGTGCCATCAACGAGTTCACGGGCGGCATGCTGCTGGTGAGTCACGACATGCGTCTCATTTCGCAGGTCGCCAAGGAGATCTGGCTGGTGGAGAACCAGAAGATCTCGGTCTACGACGGCGAGATTTCGGACTTCAAGATGCGCGTGCGCAAGCAGCTCAAGCTGGCCCCGAAGCAGGAGGAACCCGCCTCGGCCTAGGCATCTGCTGCATTCTGTGTGTTTATACAATATAGCGATAACCCCAACAAGTCAAATAGCGCATTTGAGGAATCCATGGGCGCGAAGAGCGATCTGAATAATAGAGTCGATGGATTTTTGAGGTCTCAATTGAGGAATTGCTTTAGGACATGGGAATGGGCAGACCAAAGTCGTCCGTGCGTCTGGCTGCAGGTGGGTTGAGCTGGCCAGAGGGAGCAGCAGGCATCTCGTGGTGCGCTGGCGCCAGGTACGAAGGCGCGAGCTCGGCCGCCTCGGCAGTGGCTTCCTCCTCCGCCCACTCTTCCTCCAGACCGGCCAGTTCGGCCTCCAACTCGCTCTCGTCCACTTCGGCTCCAATGCTATTGAGTCACAATGCGGGTATTTATCAAATGGCATGAACGCTTGGATCGCAGGAAGATAGCTATCGTACCCGTAGGAGCGGCCCATGATCTCCTGGATCTCGTTCATGTCTTCCATCAGGTCTGCCATGTCGTCTTGCACGTCCTATTAATGCAAGAGCATGAGGATCAGCACCTTTCACGTGATCGCATGCGCTAACAATCGGAACCAACCTCGAGCTCGCTAATGTTGATCTTCTTGGTCTCGGCCTTGAGCTGCACGGCCGCTTCCTTCATGGCTGCCACGGTGGAGATCGTGTCTCGCGATGTTTCGATCGCAAACGAAGCCTAACGCCATGCAAGTGAATCAGGCACCAACACACTCAGCCCATGGATCATCTGGGCAGTGTACCTGCTCAATGTTGAACGATTGCGCAGTCAAGTTGTCGCGCTGCGCCTCGTACATCTTCTTGCGCTTCAGCACTTGCATCGCGCGCTGCTTGATCGCGTTCACCGCCGGCCCCTTGGTCTTGACCATCTACAAACCGCAACCAACAGCAGCACCTCATTAATCTCTTCCTATCCACCCAAGTCCTTCCCAATTGCAAGCCACAATGCCTTCACCTGCTCTCGGTACTTGCGTAGCTCCTGGTCCAGTTGGTTGATCTGTCCATCACAAGTTTGACTCGTGAGACCACCACAAAGCGCCTATGGCAGCAGCACACGCACCTTCATGTCCAGATCTGTGACGCGGCCGTCCACCTTGGCGCCCACATCCGTGATGTTCACGGACGGCGCCACGGGCTTCTTGGTGCCGAATATCCGATTCATTGCTTTGATGCTCGCTCTCTAAAAACCGAATGAGAAGAGAATGAGTGTCTAACGCACCGTGTTCTGAGAATTTACACCCAAACATAAATTCTCAGAGGCTGCCGCTTTGGGTGCAAAATGTTGCCATCCGCCGAGTTGAACCAATCAACTTATGACACATATGAACTCACAATTCCAAACGTCCAGACACTGGAGTCACTCCATGGTGAAGCCATAGGCTTCGGTATCCAGCACCGCCTTGAGCTCTCCGTGCACGACATGGAGCGGCAGATCCAGCCGGTTGATCCAGGCGCGGCTCGTGATGAAGCCGTCACCCACCAGTTTCAAGCTCTTGAGCGTGAACGGCCAATCAGTGGGGAAGCAGCGCATTGTTCTACGAGGCCCAAATGCGAATGAAAACGAATCCTCTCATCAGCACATCTAGTAAGACACCCAAATATCGGATTCTACATGCGTGAGTGAGAAGGCGAGCACGGGCCTTCGCTGGTACAGACACGGAGGTTCAAGCGCATCGCCTCAATTAAGTGGGAAACCTGAAAAACAATCCAGTACAAGGTACACACAGCCAGACTTTGTGAGCAGACGCGAGCTGAGTGCGACCACGGACTACTAAACCCTAAACCCTACACGAGCCACGACGATGCAATTGTCAGTCTTCAAACATTTGCGTGCGCAGATAGCAAGTGACGAATACACTCTTGCTCGTACGGAACATGGCCATTCATATCTCAAGCGAGAGAACGAAGCAATAACTAACACTTTGCTCTCAGCCAAGCAACAGCTACAGATAATTTCTCATGAAAAGCAGCAACTTCAAGCTTCTCTCGATTGCCAGCGACACACGCCAGAGCGGAATGTAAACATGCTCAAAGAAGAACTGAATGGTGTGCAAGAGTGTCTTTCAGAGAGCAAGAAGCGATATTCTCAGTTGGAGACCAACCTCGTGAGCGCAATCATTTGAGGAACGTTGCAACCGCTCGCAAAATACGCGAAATACGCTTTCACAGAGAGTCACAAAGTTGCATGTCTTGAATGCGATATGTATTCATCTAGGAATATGCAAGACAAAGAAGCACATGTGAACATACCCAGCATGGTCGTCGACCAGACCTGACAGGAGTGGCATACGCTGTCAAAGCTGTAGAATATCTCACCGGACAGACTGATTTACAAACTGAGAAAATAGATGTTCTCTTAGCGTTAGCTAAGAGCCGACGGATTTGGACGAAAGTTCACTTAGCGCTGAGCTAAGAGCCACCGTTTTCAGGCGACATACTCAGCGATTAATACACTTACAGTACGGTCAAAATAAGCTTGAGTAAAGTAAACACGTAAGTACATGCTTAAAACTGTATTTTCTGTTTTTCACTTCATAACAGCAATATATCCCCGAAATAGCTATAGAAAAATCAGAAAATGCTTAATATCTGCCATTCGCAGCTGATTTAGCAACGTGCGCTCACACACTGAATTCTACCAATCAGAATACATCGATTGGTGTGATCCACATGGCAATCAGCGCTGTCGTTCGCGAGTAAGAGCCAATTTGGTGATTTTCACTCACGAATTTGCTATAGATCAAGCCGCTCAGAAGGTGATTAAGTGTGCTACTGCAGCGTATATTAGCAGGGGCGTACATCTGAGCATGTGTGGTTATGACTACTAGGCTGTGGCAATGTCTCGGGGGCGTTGGCTGCAGCACGACGAACAAGTACGGATCCTGGCCTACGCAGATACTGGTCTCCCCCGCCCTGAGATCGCAAGGCGGATTGGGCGGAGTCTCAAGGTCGTTTTCTCCTTCCTGGACGATCCGGCTGGGTACGCAGCGAAGACGCGAGCTGGTCGCAAGCCCGTGATCTCCGACTGCCATCTGAGGCGCCTCTGCAAGGCTGCTTCAATAGGCGACAAGACCGCGGAGCGCATGCGCACGGACTTAGAGCTGCCGGTCGGCACTCGAAGAGTGAGCAGCTTCTCAGCTCGTCGGGCAAGTTCAAGTGGATGCGCCGCAAGCCGACCCCGTGGGTGAAGCCATCGCACCATGCCGCCCGTGTCAAGTGGGCCCGCGCCAATCTTGCCGTCGGGACCAACTGGAAAGAGATCTTGTTCTCAAACGAGAAGAAGTTCAATCTAGATTGTCCCGATGGCAACCAGTACTATTGGCATTGGGTTGGCCGCGAGCCCCGGTACTACTCGAAACGCGTTTGGTGCTGGGGGCAAGACTAAGCTTGCATTTCTGCAGGGCAAGCAGGACGCGGTCAAGTACGTCACCACGCTGCAGAGCCATTTGATTCCCAACGCAGCTCGGATTGCTGGAGCCAGCTGGAAGCTCCAGCAGGACAACGCCTCCATACACAAGGCCGGGCTAACGAAGCGCTGGCTGCAGGAGCACGGCGTCATCGCGATCGACGGGCCCGCCTGCTCACCAGACCTGAACCCAATTGAGAACTTGTGGGGTCATTTGGTGAGCATTGTCTATGCCGGAGGTCGCTGCTTTGACACAGTGGGGAGCTTCTTCAAGAGATTGAACGAGCATGGAACGCAGTAGCTCCAGCTTACTTCATGTGTCTGGTGGAGTCCATGAACTCCCGATGCGTCGATGTCATTCAGAAAAGTGGCCGCATTATCAATTACTAGGTCATTTCTATACATGTCCTATCATTTCTATAGTAATTTCGTTCGTACTTAACGCAATTACTTACTTTTCTCGCCAACGACTAAACCAAAAGCGTTGAGTGGCACTTCATTCAATTGCTTTTCTTATTATCTGTTTGTGGGTGTCAGCTTTCTGGCTGGAGCGAGCTGGGAATGTGGCAGAGCCTCGAATTTTCTTTTTGGGGAAATAAAAAAAATGCCCCTATTTTAGCCGTAAATAAAAATTCTGCCCCTTTTGTAATATTTCTATGTAAATTACAGAGAGGGGTCGTAAGTTACGAGAAATGGGAAAGTTACGAACAGTACGAACAATA
>JAADXR010000342.1:0-32459 GCA_023337935.1 Elongisporangium anandrum
ACCGGAGCTGGTAGTACCGGAGCTGGTAGTACCGGAGCTGGTTGTACCGGAGCTGGTAGTGCCGGAGTTGGTAGTACCGGAGCTGGTAGTGCCGGAGCTGGTAGTGCCGGAGCTGGTTGTACCACTAGTCGTACCGGAGCTCGTGGTACCAGAGCTGGTCGTACCAGAGCTGGTCGTACCAGAGCTGGTCGTGCCGGTGCTGGTTGTGCTGGAGCTGGTACTAGTCCTTCCAGAACTCGTTGTGCTAGCCAACTTGCGCTCAGCCTTGGCCAGGATCTTCTGGAAGATCGTCTCGTAAAACGCCTCGAACTGTTCAGCGTCAGTTGATCCCAGCGCGGCAGTCTCAGTCGGATACACGGCCTTGTACAGTTCGAAGACGGCTTCTGCTTCGGTGCGCAGGGTGGAGACGCTGCTGCTGCCGCTTCCGCTGCTGCTGGCCAGCGCCGTGAGGCCGCGGCTCAGTCCCTCGACGGCCTCGATCAGTCCAGCCTCGGGGACCTGTGCCTGCGTCTGCGGGGCGCTCGTGGCCGCCAGGGCGACCGCTACTAGCCACAGACACGAGAGTCTCATGCTTGGCTGTCTCTTCCTCTGGGGGTTTATTCTCGACTGATCAGGCTCTGCGCTGGCGCTCGCCCCCCAGCAGCAGTGTACCCACGCGCAACCCTATCCGCATGGTACGCTCCAGACCTATTACCCAAGCAATATCCAACAACGAACCTACCCCTTTTGGTGGCACACATACTCAAATCAAGTGAACCTCCAAATATTGAGAGTGGAAGCCCTAGCCGCCTGCAGATGCAAACGGCTAGCAAATGATTGTTATGGGTGGGTTGATGGAAATTTTGGCTTGCTCTTTGGACTTTGAGCCAATCAGAGAGCGCTTCTGTCAGTTGCAAGTTCAAGGTCACAGACGTTTCTGACGCTTTGTCCCATGGGATTTTTCAGCGGATCCGATCCGCCTCCTCTATCCATCCGCTTGATGTCAGTAACCGTAGTGCCGGTGCGTATGAATGATCCAGATACACTCGGAACAGTCAGTCTACCGCATCCGCTTTTCGTGCTTGAACAGCAAGCGGATCTGACTACGGTATTGTGGGTGGGTACAGTGCCGATGGAATCAGATGTGATGGTGCACATACAGGATCAAGCTGTGGGTACAGTTCCCAACATTCGAAGCCTCATCACCACAGGATGCGGGGAGGGAGGGTACATTAAAGCTTCTGTCTATTGACCACCACTGCTGTCTGGCTGTGCGTAGTACTGCGAGAAGCGGCTCTGGTGCTCCAGCCACCAGCGCGTCGCATCCAGTTCGCTCACCTTCTCCTTGTCGAAGAGAACAGCGATGACCTCTTCTTCGAACGTGTCCTCTCGCCTGCCCATGTGCAGCGCCACGCCGTCGCGACCCGCGAACTTGTCGGTCTTGCGGTACATGGAGCTCAGCTCGAACTTGGCGGCGTCCTGCAGCGTCAGTCGCGCCTTGGTCTCGCTCGAGTCGAAGTCGATGCGCAGGCCTCCGAACACGGGCGAGTCGCTCCAGGCCTTGACTTCTGGAGGCGGTGCTGCTGTCTCTGTTGCTGCTGTGACGATCGTGGGTTCAGGACCACTCACTGCTCCTACTGTAGCGGAGACGGAGGAGCTGAGTCCGTTGGCCTTGGAGGTCTCCAGCTCTGACTTCATGGTCGAGAGCAGATTCGACGAGATTTCAATGGGCTGAGAGACCGGAACCCCAGCCAACTGGACGGCCTTGGACTGATTCTTCTTCCTGCGAGCTCTCGGGATAGCTCGCTCCTTGGGTCCAGCCGACTTGATGCGGCCGCCGTTGGGCTCCGATGTGTCGATCTTGCGATAGCTGCCGCCTGTGGACGTGAGTGTCCTGGACGAGCCGCCGCTGCTGGCACTGGGTCTCTCTGAGAACGTGGAGCGTCGCACTAGTTTGGGCTGGAATGTCAGGTCTTTCTCCTTCTCCTCCTCCTGTCGAAGACGCTCGGCCTCCATCTTGGCCTGCTTCTTCTGCAGCCACAGCGCCTGGCGCTCCATCATGGACAGGGACGAGAACTTCTTGGTAGCTTCAACTGCAGGCTGAGGCGCTTCGCTAGCGTCGGGCTCTGCGCTGTCATCGTCGTCCCCATCGTCCTCTTCGTCGTCCGAGAGCGAAGCTGACGGCTCTTGGCTGCTCACGTCCTGATTCCGCTCCTCGGAGAGCACGATGAGCTCTTTGCCAGGTCGCAATTTCCCACGGCTGGGACTCGGACTGCTGACGCACTCGTCCTCCGCAGTCGCCGCTGCAAAACAGGCAAATCCCTGCAGCTCCAGCTCTGCACAGCATCAACCACGTTAGAGAGAGCCACTCAATCTTAAAAAGAGGACCCGCGCAGCGTACGGATGTGCTTCCAGCACTTGCGCTGGGTGTGGGGATAGATGTCTCCTCTCTGGATGTGTCTCCGAATCATCTACAGCTCCAAACCCAACGTCAGTCCACACAGAGACTCCGCCACAGAACAGAGTCTACCTCTTCAGCTCCATCGTCCGGAAGCCCTGCGCGGTTGAAGTCGTCTCGGAGCCAGTTCTCCACGGCCTTGACTCGCGGATGCCACCATTTGCATTCGGGTTCTTCCAGATCGTCTCTCAGCAGCAGCGCCTAAGACAGAGCCATCAGTACCACAGCACAGCCACAGCCCACTGGCGGCCAGTGACCCACCAGAGTCTCCACGAACGGCGCCTCGCGCACGGCGATGGTCTGCACCATCGCGATCGCTCTCTGCGCATCTGATCTCCTCACCCGAAACGATGTGGGCTATTTCCAGCGCTGACGCCTCTCATTGGTGGAAAGACTTTTCTCAGATGGACTCTCATTGGTGGAAAAGAACAGCCAACCGGATGCAGCCATTTCGCGCATCAAAGAAGAATCCGATCCACATGCGACTCCTGCTGACTCTCGGGCTCTGGGGCCTGAGCTCCTGGGCCTGGGCGACTGCGGCCGACGGCAGCTTCTGTTAGTGCCTGCAGTCTGTCTTCCTCTGTGTGTTGGAGACGTACTGACCAGCGACTGCATGTGCAGGCCTCTCCAGAGCCGACTGCTGTAGCTTCTCGCATGCGCTGCCTTGCTGCGGCGCTTCCGTTTCTCCCTGGGGCGCAGGTCCGCACTGCTCCGCAAACCCTGATGGGCAGAACTGCCTCACACGCCTCTACTTTGTAGATGCTCTACGCTGTGGATCTGACGGCGTCTGCTACCGAGGGACTGCGCCGTGCCAGAGCAGCCAAGACGATCCGCTGTGCAACCTGCCCAACGCCAACACCGCTGATGACGACGAGTCTGCATGGCGCACGTGTCGCCGGGGCTCACCCAAGATGCAAGCGCTGGAGACTGATCGGATGTACGGAGGCAGTGCGTTGCATGTGGCTGCGTTGGAAGGGCGAGAAGGTGCGCTGGACTGGATGCTGCATCACGAGCAGCGGGATCTCAACGCCCAAGGACGTGGTGGTGCCACGCCACTGCATACTGCAGCTGTACGTCCTACCAGCACTTCAATCCTGCAGTTTCTGCTGGCCCATGGAGCCAGAGTTAATGCTGTGGACGCTTTTGGCTTCACCCCGCTGCATCGTGCGATCCAGAGTGGCAACTTTGACGGAGCCACGCTGCTACTCTCCAGTGGAGCCAACCTCACGGTAGCTGCTCCAGGCGTAAGATCCATTCCCTTCGCTTTGGCTTTGATGCAGTATCCTAAATGCTACTGTTGTGGCGAACAGGGAGAGACTCCGCTGCATCTGGCTGCGTACGAGAACTCCCAGGAGCTCGCGCAACTGCTACTGGCATTCGTACGTTGTCTTCCGTCTTCGGTCGCTCCCTCAATGACCATTAACCTCTCTTTGCGGCTATAGGGAGCAGATCCGTTCGCTCGCAATGACCGCGGAGTCACTGGCTTCGACGTGGGGCTCTTCGAGATGTCTGTCCCGCCTCACCACATGACGTAAGTAAGGGAAATGCAGTTCATATTTGAGTGCTTAAGCGTTCGGAGTGATGGAGATCTCGCGGTTGAGCGCAGTCGTGCGCGAGATGGCAAAGCGCAGAATTCCTTTGCGCTGATACTCCTCCACGAAGCTCACGAGGTCCGGGAACACGAGCGTGGCTGCCGTCACCTCCTTGGGAGGCACGACCGAGTACGCGCCCGTGCTCAAGTGGTAGATCAGGTTGTGCTTGAAGGCTACGCGACCGGTGACCGCATCAACTTTGTCTATGAAAGTGGCGCAGTAGGACTGCTGTCTTGCGCTATAGCGGATGAGAAAGCTGCCTGACTGGGGGTTTTGCAGCAAAAGCTCCTGCGCGCGATCACGCTCAATGTCTCCGTGGAAGAAGCTCTCGAGTCCCTCAGCCCGCAGACTGGAGAGGCGTCTAGCGAGCTGGAACTTGTCGTCCGATGCGAACTTGCTCACCAGCTGCATGCAATCCACTGCCTGAGCTTGCTACAGATACGAGAAGAGATTGAGATATGGGCAGACTGCAGACTACAGTCCAGAGTTCTTACCATGAGGTGGTTGCAGGCGTGGCGAACGATGTAAATATGCGTCCGGGTCTTCTCGTCGCTGGCCGTGGACTCCAACTCATAGCTAAACAGAGAGAGAGAATCGTCAGTCGTCTGTCCTCAACAGAGATACAGACTCAAGCTGAACGTACTTGAGATTGACGAATTCATTGGAAGTGGACTGCACCACGGCGTCATATTCACGAGCGCACCAGCGACCGATGCGCTCGTGGCCGTTGTTCACGTCCACATAATATGGCCCAGCCGTCTCAACGTCCTGCACCCAGTCGAACACAGACGAGTGGAATGGTCGAAGCGAGCCGTCTTCCGCCAGATACAGCAGCGAGCCGAAGGAGCTGGCCAGTTCCTGTTGGTCGTAGGCGCTCAGCTGCAGAATGGATGCCACCGTCGTCGTCGAGAATGGCTCGTAGGCGGCACCCAGGACCTCAAGCACCGGTCGAATGTGCTGTTTGTACGTGTGCGCGTCAAAATGGCTGTCGAAGAACTGCCGCAGGTATCCTCCCATGCCCATGGGCAGCGACTGCAGCTGGTCCACGCTCAATCTGCCCTCTTCGAGAGCCTGCACGATGTTGACGGCGTAGAGAAAGAGTCCCTCAGCTCTCTTCGTGATGCAGTCGATCTGCTCCGAAGAGATCTCGAGCGTGCTTTTGCTCTTCTGCAAGGCATTTTCGATGAACGCGCGAATGTCCAGCGCGTTCTCAGCGTCCGTGTGGTCCAGAGAGATCGTGGGCGTGTACATTTGGAGCTTGGCTCGGATCGTGTGCTCCTCACGACTCAGCAGCACGACTCGCACCCATTTCGGCAGCCTCGCGATCAGCGACGGAAGCGCTGACACGAGGCATTCCTCGTCCGCTGCTGACGATCCCTTTGTGCCGCCGTGGCCGAGCGTTGGCCGTTCTGGCGGCATGGATGACGAAGAGGAGGCCGCCAAGTGCTCCAAGCCATCTAGCAATAGCAGCAATGGCTTGCTGGAGGCTGGACGAGCAATAGCATTCAAAGGCTCCACGAGAAGATGCGAAACGAGAGCCTGGAAGGACGACACCGGAACGATCTCTTCCAGTGGCTGGCCTGCGTGCAGCCAGGCAGCGTAGGCTGGGAGCTGCGTCGTGAGCTGATACGCCAGGGACAACACGCATCGACGAGCGTTCTGGGTCTGCTCGTCCTCCTGCAGAGCGAAGTGGAAGGCCGCGATCTCGGGAATTGTCTGCACCATGCGAGCTGCTAGCGCCGTCTTGCCGGCACCGATCGGCCCAGCCACCCAAAAGACCTGGCTGGTGGAGCTCTCGGGGTTGTCGATCCACTCGCGCAGAGCGCTGAAGAGCCAATCGCGACCTGCAAAGCGCATCGTGAGTTTGCTGATCTGCAGCTGGAAGGAGAACGGAGCCAGCAGCGCAAACAGTCGAGCCTGCTGTCCTTCGTGGTCCAATTTGCCTCGCAAAGCTGTGGCCAGTTGATCACGTCGCACTTCGAAGCGCACCGGGTTGATCGAAGGTCCCGAACTTGAGGAAGCAGAAGACGTATCGCTAGTGCTGTGGTACACGAGGCAGTCGGAGAGATCGAGCCACTGGATGCGGCAGATCGAGAGCGGGATCTCGCACGGCCGCACCATGAGTGGTACGAAGCCCAAACCAGCGGCCATGGCGGCCGAAATGTCGTTTAGACACACGCCATGCGGTCTCCCGACGCTCTCCGGCGTGACCAGTAGGATCATCTTGCCGTTCTTATCGGCCGATGCCCATTGCATGGCTTGGGTGACACCTCGGTCCTCCGCAGTCCCTGGCGCTGGAGGATCGTACATGGCGAAGCCCATGGCTGACAGATCCGCGTACAGCTGCTTGGCGAGCACGTAGCAGCTCGAATCGAAGCTGAACATGTAACGCGTAGAGTCGGGAATTGCATCTAAAGCCACTTGAGGATCAGCCCCAGTCTCTGCGAGCGCTGGCTGCTGGAACTTTTCAAGTGGAGAGCTTGGAGCAGTCATGTCGTCCAGAGCGTTGGAGCTCTTCTGAGCCAACAGCAGTCGACGGACACTGTGTCCGCGTGAGTCTCTCCCTATCGTTCTTGAAGTGGTCGCGGTATCAAAGACCCCGAGATTGTCCAGTCCTGCGATCGCCGGCACTCCGTAGGCCCCCACGGAGTCAAACAGCTCCAGAATGGCGCACAGCCGCAGCGCTTTGTCCCGAAAGACGTCCGTGTGCAGCTGCTGCATCATGAGCAGCCGCCATTCGTCTCCACGCGCGTCTAGACGCAAGGCCGCCTCGTCCTGGGGCACGCAGTCGCGCACATCGAAGAACGGAAGCATGGAGATCGCAGGCGGGGGCTCACTCTCCGCCACCATGACGGGGAATATGCTCAGGCGGCTGGACGCGGCACGAGCGATCTCGTTGAGACAGTAGCCGTCCGGTCGGCGCAGCGCATGAGGCGTCATGAGCAGCAGCACGCGGCCATCCTCCTGCGCGTCCTTGACACCACTCAACGCTCCCGCGATGCCGTCTTCCCAGTCGATGCCGGCCGAGAGCTTCTCCACGTCCACCCACACGGAGTGACCACGCGCTTGCACTGAAAGAGAGCATACACAGCGCAGCGTCAGACAAAGAGCTCAGTTAAGCAGCACAAGCAGAGCCCACATATGTGCTTGAGGTGGAAGGCGAGCTGCTGGAAGCGGTCGTGGCCATCTACGCGCAAGAAACAGAGTCTCAGTCGGTCTCTAGCCCACAAGATCGTCCATTGAACCCCCAAACCCACAGGAGAGAAATATCTGGAGCTTGGCCGTGCGGCTGTAAGGCAGCGAGTGCGCGTCCCAGTCTGTGTCCGTGGGCGTAGGCTCCCCCGTCTGCAGTTGGGGCGACTGCGATGTGTGCGGATGCGCCGCCTCTCTGGCTGCGAGGCACACGGGGCAGTCGGCCGCGGCGGCCGGCAGCTCCATCTTGGTTCTGCGTTCCAAGGCGATGAGGCGAGGTGTAACCCCCGTACCCGGGGTACGCAGGTTACGATACGTCGACATGGCTACATTCTATTTTTGTTCTATTTCTGCACCAGTCGCTTGTGCGTGGCCATGTCCACGAGCAGCACAAGGCGAGCGTCTCCGAGCCACACAGGGATGGCCTGCGTCTGCTGGTCCTGGTCCTGGCCCTCTCTATTGATGAGCAGGATGGGACCTGGTCCGCTCTCGTCGCGCAGAGCCGCCGCCTGCTGCCGGAACTGCTCACTGAAGTCAGCGATGGGGCGGCCGGCCGCCGCCTCGACTGTGGAGCTGGTCAGCGTCAACATGTGCTCGTAGTCCGCTTGAGACGCCTCCAGTCTGCGCTTCGTGACGAAGGGCAACACGAGATGCAGTCCGTCCTCCGTGGGGCGGAACACCAGTCGGTCTCCGCCTTGCGTCACCCGCGAAAACACGCGCACGCCGGTGTTGAGGATCTGCACAGCGCATTCATTAGTCAGTTCCAAGTACTAACGAGAGGCCAGGAGCTGATTAAGTCTTACCTTGAGATCTCCGCCAGCGAGACACGCAGTCTGGACGCTCGGGTTCACGAGGCAGATGGAGGTGGCGCCGTCGGACCGGCCGACCAGGCGATGGTGCGGGAAGCCATCCTTGATGCCATAGAACGACCGGATCTCCTGCCAATAGTCCTCGCGAAGAGCACTGTAGCCGTGCAGTGCAGCAGGCGGTGCATTTTCTGCTTCTTCCGCCGCAGCTTGGGCCTTAGCAGCATTTTCCTGAGCGTTGCGAGACAGCGGGCAGTGGCGGATGGTGTGCGTCTGAGATCCACAGAGATGGCATGCCACAAAGTCCTGCTGCACGTTCTGCGGTCGCTGCGAGGCCTCGAAGGCGTCCAGACCGCTCTCGTTCGCTCCTGGAAGCGCGTGCTTCTTGCGCAGCAGAGTCACGAAGAACCCGCCAGTGTTCTGGTCTGTGGGGAAGAGCCGCATGGCGTGACGCAACATCGGCACCTCATCTTCTGGTGGGAACATGGACTTGAGCAGACGCACGCCCTTCAGTTGCGGAGGCACACTGTCGTAGTCAGAGAACCACTGAATGGGCGTGCCCTTGGGCGCTGTCTTGCGCTGCCAAGCCACCTGCCAGGAGCTCAAACCAGGGCGCGTGATCAGACCAGGAAGCAACGAGGAGCCATCCACGATCTCTAGTGCGCCTTCGGCTCTACGAAGCACTTCGGAAATGACCTACAGACACGACACGTCAGTTAAATTAGCACCCAGACAGCCACACACTGCTCAGAGATTCACGTACCGCCTCATTCTCGATCGGGTTAAGCGAGCAGGTGGAGTAGACCATGAGTCCTTCGGGCTTGAGCAGCGCCGCAGCGCGCATGGCGAGCGTCACTTGGGTCTGATGCAGCGTCAGGCCACTGGCAGCGTTCCATCGCCACCAAAGGTTGCGGTTCTTGCGGATCGTGCCGTCGCCACTGCAGGGAACGTCGCACAGCACACGATCGAAGACGCTGGTGCGTTGCAGCTGCTGACTCGAGGCGTCGTACAGACCTGGGAACATCTGGCCGTCGTGACATGTGACCACAGCTGAGTCCATGCCCATGCGCTGCAGCTGGTGCACCAACATGTAGCCGCGCTTCTCGTTCATGTCGTTGGCCACGACGAATCCCGACGCCGAATCACCCAGCGCTTCCATGACCTGCGACGTCTTGGACCCCGGAGCTGCGCACAGGTCGAGCACGCGGTGGTGCGGCTGAACGTCCAGAAGCAAGGCCGGGATCATGCTCACGGCCTCTTGGCGAGTGATGTGGCCCTCGGCTGTGTGGAAGAGCAGGAAGTCGCGGAACTCCTGCAGCTGCGCGTGGTTTCGTGCTGCAAGCATCAAGATCATTAGTCTATGAGCCATGCAAGCAGGTGGCCTAAGCGGAAGAAGACAACGTACCGATGCGAGAGAGATCGCTGCGGCCGCAGTCCAATTGCCAAGCGCCTTGAGCTCCAGGATACCACGGCAGCTGCCTATTGAGTTTGTTAGAGGCCTGTCTTGTCCATCAGTCAGTGAGAGATGTAGCAGCTTTACCATGGTGGAGACAGAGGCTCTCCTTCGTGCTCAATGCCGGCAAAGGTCTTGGCGAAGTGCTGAGTCAGCTTCTCCTTGATCCTAAAGCAATCAAAAGACTGTATGGTTAGCAGAAGTCACGGATGATTGAGCGTGTTGTACGTACGATTTAGCTTCTGGAACGTTCTGGTTGATGCGGAAGCAGGCAGGCAGAGGAGCTTTCAGAGTGGCTTTGATCTCTGCAACGTGCTCTGACTGGAAAATGCCCTGGGCCTGCAGATCAGACAGCTCACGAGTCAGTCCCTGGCTCATCACTCCATACCAGTCCTAGCTCTAGTATCTCACCAAATAGTACTGCACCAGCGCAGGCTCTTCAGCAGCAGCCTTGACGTCCACTTGTCCCTTGGCGCTCATGTTCACGCGTCTGCACAGCGTCTCAAGCAGCAGCCGACGCCTTGTCACCAGTGGCAATGGCATCTAATGACACTGTACCACTGGCACAGGTACAGTCCAGTCCAATGTTGCCCATCACGTATCTGGTGTGGCGCACACTAGTCTAGGTCGTGGGATTGCGGGGGGAGCCCGGCCGACACGTAGCTGCTCAGATCCGGAAGAGCACGAGAGCAAGATGTTCCCCGGCATGGCCAACATGAACTCCTCGTATCCGCCCACGGGAGGCGCGCCCGGCGGCATGGGCGGCCCCGGCGGGATGCCCCCGAGAGGCGGACCCATGGGCGCCCCCGGTGCCCCTCCCGCCGGCGGCAGCGGTGGCAACCCCAACTACTTCACGGACAAGAAGAAGGGCGAAGTGAACGAGCTCAAGAACGTACGTGCGTCGTGTTGGCTCTGGATATGGCGACAATAGAGACTGAGGGCTGTGTGTATGTGTAGCTGCTGCGGGAGGTGACGGTGGAGCGCGACATCAAGCGCAAGCGCGAGATCATCAAGAAGGTGATCGCGTACATGACGCTGGGCATCGACGTGTCTCGGCTCTTCAGTGAGATGGTGCTGTGCGTGGACACGAAGGACCTGATCGCGAAGAAGATGGTGTACCTGTACCTGACCAACTACGCGCAGAAGAACTCGGAGCTGGCCATCATGTGCATCAACACGCTGCTGAACGATTGCCGCAATGAGGACCCGATGGTGCGTGGGCTGGCGCTGCGCTCGCTGTGTTCGCTGCGTCTGGACTCGATCCTGGAGTACATCCACGACCCGCTGCAGCAGTCGCTGACCGACACGAGCGCGTACGTGCGCAAGACGGGCGTGATCGGCATCCTCAAGGTCTACTCGCTCAACCCGGAGCTCATCAAGGAGAGCGACATGATCGACACGCTGTACAACATGATCCGCGACCGCGACCCGCAGGTCGTGAGCAACTGCCTCGTGGCGCTGAACGAGATCATGTCGGACGAGGGCGGCATCGCCATCAACCAGCACATCGTGATGCATCTGCTCAACCGCATCTCGGACTTCAACGAGTGGGGCCAGTGCAACATCCTGCAGATCGTGGCGCGCTACAAGCCGGCGTCGCAGGACGAGGTCTTCGGCATCATGAACACGCTCGAGCAGTGCCTGCGCGTGTCCAACAGCGCTGTGGTGCTGGGCACGGCCAAGTGCTTCTTCCACCTCACTGCGCGCATGGACCAGAGCATCCAGGAACAGGTCTTCGAGCGCATGCGCCAGCCGCTGCTCACGCTCATGGCAGGCGGCAGCCACGAGCTCAACTTCTGCGTGCTGCACCACATCCTGCTCATGGTCACGCGCCCGTCGCCCGTGTTCAACCGCGACTACCGCCAGTTCTACAACCGCTACAATGAGCCCACGCACGTCAAGTACGTCAAGATCGAGATCCTCTCAGGCGTGGCCGACGCCTCCAACGTGGCCGACATCATCACGGAGCTTAGCGAGTACGTCACGGACGTGGACCAGGAGCTGGCGCGGCGGTCCATTCGCGCCATCGCCGACATCGCGGTCAGCACCAACTTCTCGGCGCTGCCCGTGCCACCACCGCAGATGCCGGGCTACCCGCCTGACGCCTATAGCCAGCAGAGCGCGGCGCAGGCGCTGTCCGCCATGCAGGACCAGATCGTGGACACCATGGTGGACTTCTTGGAGATGAACCTGGACTACGTGCGCGACGAGAGTCTCGTGGTCATGAAGGACCTGCTGCGCAAGTACCCAGAGAAACGTCATGACGTGCTCGCGGTGCTGCCACGCATCATTGGCTCGGTGCACCAGGCCCCGGCCAAGGCTGCAGTCGTCTGGATGCTGGGTGAGTTCGGTCAGGACCTGCGACGTGCGCCGTACGTGCTGGAGAAGCTCATTGACGAGTTCTCGGACGAGAGCTCGCCTGCTGTGCAGCTGGAACTGCTCAGTGCGTCCATGAAGCTGTTCTTCAAGCGCCCGCCAGAGATGCAGAGCATGCTGGGCCGTCTGCTGCAAGCCGCCATCAACGACTCGAACCAGCAGGACGTGCGTGATCGCGCGCTCTACTACTACCGCCTGCTGGAGCAGCAGCCGACGGAACAGGCCGCTGCTATCGTGGCTCAATTCCGTCTGGAGGAACCCGTCACGGTCTTTGCCGAAATGGTCGAGTCGGATCTCAAGGAGCGTCTGTTCTCTGAGTTCAACACGCTCGCAGTCGTGTACGGCAAGCCCAGCGAGTTGTTCGTGCCGACCACGCACCAGGCCAACGCGGTGCTGGAGGAAGAGGAAGAGGACGATCAGGACCAGGAAGGCGACGAAGACGACGGCCAGGACGAAGGCTACGGCGCCAACCAGCAGCAGTACAACGCCCCACCGGCCATGCAGCGACCTCCGCCTCAGCAGCAAGCTCCCAACATGGACCTGCTGGACATGGATTTCGGTGGCGGTGCTCCGTTGGCTCCCCCAGCAGTGCAGGCTTTCCAGTTGCTCCCCAATCCGGTGCTGGACGCTGCTTCGTTCCAGGGCAAGTGGACTACCAGCCGCGTCGTGGGCAATGCTGCCGTGCAGCTGCCGCAGATCCCACCGCAGAGCGAGATCGAGAAGGCATTCGCGGCGCGCGGCATCCTGACCATGGCCTCAGGCGACGTGGGTCCGCAGTACAAGTTCTTCTTCTACGCGCAGGACGTGCAGGGCGCGTTCTACTTAGCCGAGACTCTGGTTGATAAGGCCGAACGCGTACTGCGTGCCACGGTCAAGGGTGACGACGAGGCTGGCGGCGCTCAGTTCACGGAGCTGCTGCAGCGCGTGCTCTTCGGCTGAGCGTAGGTCGTTGTTATTGTGCGTTAGAGCCATTTTTCAATCCACAATTGCTTTATTTCCCTGTACGTTGAGGCTTTGTTTCGTTTGAAGCTCTGCCATTACCACAAGGCATTAACGTCCACGTAAGGCTCCTTGCCTCCATCCATTCTAGTCCTCCTTCTCGCTCTTTCTCTCTGTTGTTCTTGGGACAAGACAAGACCACCAACGGTCAAGTTCATGTTACCGCACTCCTCTTCTGTTCATTTCCGAAGCGGATGGCTGCCAACGCAGTGGAAGAGATCTTGGAGCGTGTCTATGGACCGTTCACGGGTGTAGGCTGGCGGCCCAAGGCCTTCAGCAATCGCTGCAGTCGGTATCTCTGGAGCGATGCGTTCGGCGTGTGCGACTTCCTGTCGCTCTACGACGCCAAGGGACACAAGGACGAGCGCTATTTGGACCAGGCGGATGCACTGATCGACGCTGTACATTGCGAATTGGGCTGCATTCGTGGAACTAGCACGCGCTTGGGCTCGGCCACGAAGAGTGAGCCTACGCTGGGCGGGCTGCGCATCGGCAAGGAGCAAGAGGAGGACGACGGCCAGTATTTCCACTACCTGACCAAATGGATGTTCGCACTCAGTCGCATGGCTATCGCGCGCAAGGACGCCCGATACACGCGGTGGGCCGTTCAGCTGGCCCAATCGTCGCATGACCGATTCGTGGTCCGAGGCCGTTCGGGTCGACCGCTGCGCATGGTCTGGAAGCTGTCGGTGGATCTGCAGCACGTGCTGGTTTCAAGCGAAGGCAATCTGGATCCATTCGACGGTCTCGTGACGTACCGCCTACTGCAGCAGCAGAGCGATCAGCCCAACGTCTTGCGACGAGAGATCAGCGATATGCAAGCGCTCGTTGATCGCAAGCTGCCGACATTTGCGACATCAGAAGATCCTCTGGACGCTGGCGAGGCGCTCTGGCTCAGCGAGTGGTTCCCACAGGAGCTTTGTTCCAAGACGCTGCGTCATGCCGGGCTCGCGAGCATTGAGCTACTGGCGCAACGGGGTCATCTGTCCCCAGCATTCCCATTGCACCACCGCCTGCTCTTCCGAGAGATGGGCACGGCGCTGGGTCTACGTGTGGCCGTGGGACCGGACCAGCCAGAGCACAAAGCCTGGCAGAGCCTGGCGCAGGAGCTGCTGGCCTTTTGGCGGCCCCGTCTGTACGAACGCGACGCTGACATCTCGCCCCTCATGTTCGCAGCCGCTCTGCTTCCTGGCGTCTGGGATCCGCATGCGATCTGATTACGTCTAAAAATAGCTCTTGGTGCGGAGTCAGGTCTTAGGATATCGATCTAGCCAATCAGCAAGCTTCAAATCTTCTATTTTCAACCAATCAACGACTGTGGTTTTGTCTTCCCGCGCTTTCTATGACCGGCACCTTTTGGCGCCAGTGGCCAGCAGCTCATTAGCCAATCGCCCAGCAAGACAAAAGAGCATGACCTCCAGCGGCAGCGTGTTGCGCGTCAAGAAGCTCACGGAGCTGGCCATCCTGCCTGTGCGCGGCTCGGCTCTGGCCGCCGGCTTCGACCTCTCCAGCGCCTACGACGCCGTCGTGCCGGCACGTGGCAAGGCGCTCGTCAAGACCGATCTAGCCATCGCCACGCCCGAAGGCACCTACGCGCGCGTGGGTAAGTGGCAAGGCGTATTGAGTCGTGCGCAATGATGTAATTGATCTTGATCTCACTTGTTCCCCTGATGCTCAGCGCCTCGTTCTGGTCTGGCGTGGAAGAAGTTCATCGACACTGGCGCCGGCGTCATCGGTACGTTGATGACCATAAAAGGATGACGCTCAGGGCCCCATCACGACTATTGATGCGCTTTTTCTATGATGCAGACGCCGACTACCGAGGAAACGTGGGCGTGATCTTGTTCAACCACGCTGATGAGGACTTCGAAGGTGCATAACCATTCTGCTTATCCTATTGAATTCATTCGGCTCTAACACCTGATCTATTGAACAGTCAAGCGAGGTGATCGCGTGGCGCAGCTGATTCTGGAGAGGATCGAGTACCCGGAGATCACTGTAGTGGACGAGATCGAGGAGACGGAGCGTGGCGCCGGTGGATTTGGAAGCACTGGCGTTGACGCACCGCTCAAGCGACCTCGACCGGCCGACGCGTCCCCCAAGAACCCCACTGCAGACGACGCTGGCGCCATCAACGGCACCGTGATCTATGACACGCTAGCGCAGCTGTTTGCTGACGGAGTGATTGACGACGCCAAGCGTCTGGCGATCAAGAAGCGCCTCTTCACGGCCTCTGAGACGCAACTGGAGCTGCTGCGACGCGCTCTCTCGGACTTTGGCGAACACAAGAAACAGCAGACCGTCCTGGAGTGGCTCGACGCATTTGTGTCCACCAGCAACTAGGCCAGAAGCCCACTGAGAGAGAGAGTTTGAATTTGAATTTCATATATCAATAGATCATTTTATCAACAGACTGCTACTGCTGAGGACCAGCGAACTGGCCGCATCCTCATCACGTAATCAGGCGTCTAATAAAGACTGATCGCATGAGTCATCGGTGCTAAAGTTGCATGTTCAGTTGGTGAGTAAGATGCGTCCAGTTCGTGACGTCTGTCCATCAGCAGCTTCTGAGCCCAGTGCCATAAATACGATCCCCTGTCCTGTCTCTGCGCAAGAACAGAATGGCTACACAATTGATGGCGGTCATAAAATATAGATACCTTCCGGTGATATTGTTACAGACGTGCAGTGTGAGGTGGAAGCGCATCCAGAAGCTCCCGCAGCGACGGCCTCTCCGTGGGTTCTGGCTGCAGCGTCTTGGCCACGAGGCTCAGGTATTTGGCTGCGATGCCTCGTTCTTTGAGGCTATCGACGATGTCGTCCACTGGGCGCGTGGCCACGCGAGGCTCTGGATCACCAGTGAGCATGGCCACAGCTAACGCTCCGAGCGACCAGATGTCGGCGGTGGCGCTGTAGCTCACGTCTTCGCCCAGGAAGAAGCGCCGCACTTCGGGCGCCATGAAGGCCAGCGTTCCTGCCGCGTGGTGCGTCTCCAGAGCGCTCTCAAGACACGTGGAGACGCCAAAGTCTGCGATCTTGGCCAGACCGTCCGTCTATAGTAAGAGAGATGCTTAGATAGAGGTCAACAGCAATAGATGTAGGGAGCTGCTTGTACCGTGAGGAGCACGTTGCCTGGCTTGAGATCTCGGTGTATGATGCCATGTCGATGAATCTCCAACAAACCAATGCAGAGCTGCCGGAAGACCGACTCGAATGTGGCAGCATCCAGTGGACCCTGTAGATACGTACACCAGCCAATCGTGAGTGAGAGGGCTTCGGAATCAACCAAGAACAGCTACGTACATGGCTGCTGAGCAGAGTCTTGAGGTCCCCACGGTCGCAAAACTCCATCTCGATGTACACGAACGGCCGATGCGCGATCTCCTCAGCAAAGTACTGGAAAATGCGAACGACCTGCGGACTCCGGATCTTGGACAACAGATGGATCTCATTCACAGCCTCTTGCAACTTGTCGCTCTCCTTCAGCACCACGTGCTGGCCCTTGCGGTTGCGCACGAGCATCACGTCCGCGAATTTTCCCACACCCAGGGACCGCACGAAGGAATACTGCAGCAGCTTAGACGGCGGCTGCAGCCCTTGTACGCGCTTGTTCCAACGTGTCAGGCCATCCTCTGCCGAATCCAACTCACTGGGCATTGACGCAAGCGCAGCCAACCGAGCCACGAGCTGCGCTCGGTCGTCATGGCCTTCATCCAGAGTCTCGACGTCTGCGATCAATGCGAGAGGCTCTGGGCTTTTGACTTGGGGCCTGCTGCGCCAGTTGACCAGTCGGCCAGCCGCAAAGGCTAACGCCGTCATGATGCCTGCGTAAGTCCATCCAGCCGACAGTCCATTGGGAATCATAGCTGCCTCATGGCTGATATTGGTTGGTGAATCCATGTACGCGAGCTCCGTGAGCGTCCGGGCAGCTGGGCGAGCCAGCTGCAAGACGTAGTTGGGGAAGCGCACGGCCTCAATGGCCACGAACTCATGGCATTGAGAGCAATCGAGATAACATGCAGCGCCTCTATCAACGTGACGAATGGAGCGTGACGATGCGCAGGTGGCGCAGACAGCGTGGCCGCAGCAGAGCTGGACGCGAGCCGACTGGCGCATGCGCAGACAGCGACTGCAGTCGAACAACGAGACTGGCGCTGGGAACAGCGTGGCTGTGGAAGACGCGTAACTGGGTATAGCAAAGCTACGGTGAGGCAGAGGAACGTACCCAAGCAGCGGGCGTGAAGGCAGGCCGCGGTTCACGAACGGCACGTGGTCCAGTGCGTGGCCGCCGATCTTGACGCATGAGTACACGAGCACGTCGTGTTTGGCGATTTCGTACGAGCGTGACTGGCGAGCGCCTTCGTAGCGACTTGGCGTGGCCATGAGCTCAGCAGCCGAGGACAGCAGCAGCGCTCTGCGCACGCGAGCAGCGTTGTCGTCGATGATGCGCTTGTGGTCGAGCGGATGGCCGCCAATCTTGGTCTCCACGTAGCGACTCTGCGTGGGCGTGGCGTACGAGTGCAGATTGAGCTGGCGAGAGGACGGCCTCGACACGGCGGACGCAGGGGAGCGATACAGATAGCGCTGGCGGATCCGCTCCTGCTGCGCGTCCTCCTCGTCGTCGCCATCGAGAGCAGCCGGCCCCCGTTCGGTGGTGCGCAGGCTCAGCATCTTGAGCTTCTCAGCCGAGTCACCATCTCCATGTGGCTTGAGGTTTGGAATGCGATCGGTTTGGAAGGGGTATGTGTTTACACAGGTATGGGTGCCGTGCCCGTTTCTAAAATCCCAGACTGCAATCGACGCGCTGTGCGTGTCGCTGCAACTGCAGTACCATGGCCGGCAAAAGATTCCACGCCATCTGGAATCAGCCGTTTTGCAGGATGCGCAAGAAGCGGTCTGAGTCGGTATACAAATCCCCAAAGAGTCCGCTCGCCGATCTTTCGCGTTTGTTCAACGCTTCGGTCAACACTTTTGCGTGCCACGGTCCCACAGTTCTAAGATCCCTTCCCCCTCTGAGTTGTGACAGCGGCCGAGTGTTTGGCCAGTTTGGACCGCGGTCCCGCCTGTCCCCTTCCCTCCGGGACCGGTCTCACCCACGGTCCGCGGTCTGGTTGCCCTTTGAATGTTCTCACTTTTGAAAAATCCTTCGCCGGCCGCTCGCAACAGGACTCCAGCCGCATGGGGCGACTGGCCAAACCCCCGCGCCCGGCGGCACCGGCCTCCTCCGCCGCCTGCAAGAAGCGCCGCAAGAAGAAGGCGTCCCCCCGGAGGATGGCGGCCGCCGCCTCCATGCGAGAGCCGGTGGCGTTGCCACAGCTGCCATCGCCCACCAGCTCCTCGGCGTCCACTCCTTCGTCCGCCTCCAACAGTAAGGAATGCGAGCAGTGCGGCAACAACATGACGCTGGTCGAGTCCTCGCTGGCCGTGGGCGCCACAGGAGCCAAGGGAGCCACTGGCGCCGCCTGGACAGCCGCCCACAAGAAGCTCGTGACCACAGGCTGCCAGGTCTGCGACTTTGTGGCCTACCGCAAGAGCCAGCGACCTTGTGTTCAATGCGAACGCGCCCATTGTGAACACTTCTGCGAGTGGTGCGGCCATGGATACCATACCAAGTGCGCGCGCCTGGCCGACGAGAAAGTGAACGCGCCCAACGGCTTCTGCTGCAAGAACTGCGAGGTGGAGCATGCGGATGAGGATGACGACAGCGACGGCGAAGAGCGACCGGACAACTCGAACAGCGTCACGGCCAAGTGCGGTAGCTGTCGCACGCCCTTCAGTGCCGGCAGTGGGGAGGACGACGACTCGGGCTTCCACGTGAACGAGTCGGTGCTGGTGGAGAACGAGGAGGTGCTGTACAACGCCGTGATCTCGGACGTGGACACCAAGAACGAGCGCGTGAAGATCCACTTCATCCGCTGGAGCAAGTCCTTTGACAACTGGTACGCCATGGACGACGAGCGCATCAACGAGAGTCTGGCCTGCGACTGCTGTAACCAGTGGTTCCACATCGGCTGCCTGCCGCCCATCAAGAGCTCCGGGCGCTTCAAAGACACCACGTACGTTTGCCCCTCGTGCATCGACGACGCGCGTATCTACCACAGCGGCGGCACGCGGCCCAAGAACAAGGCGGTAGCGGCACTTGCGAACAGCAGCAAGGGCTCCTCCAGTCGCAAGAACAGTCTGTCGGAAGAGCCCAAGAAGACCAAGTCCAGCTCTCGCCCTACCTCGAATGCGGCGGACTCAGATCGCGACGACGCCGGCAGCATCAAGCGCAAGCGCAAGCGGTCTCTCTCTACTGATTCGACTTCGTCCGTGGCGAAAAAGGCGGCGGCGCCAGCTGCGCCCATTAGTAACAAGCGCAGCAAATCCCCTGATCCGTCTGCGAAAGAAGAGAGCGCCAAGAGTCCCAAGAGGACGACTCACTCGTCTCCCAAGCCATCGGAGGCCGCCCCCTCAGCTGCTGCCTCCGAATCCGAGCCTAACCGCAACGCGACGAAAGCCGCGGCCAGCGACAAGAAGCCCTCCGCGTCTTCTGCGTCGATGGAGAAAGCCGCACAGCCGCGACGCAAGCCAGCCAACTCAGTCTCGGCTCTCCTCAATAGCCCCGAGATCGGAAGCGGGAGCGATCGCGAACGGGAACGGCCAATGCACAAGCCGAGCATGGCGTCCTTCATGCAGCGCAACGTCGCGACGCTCACGATGCTGGACTCGTCACCTGCGAGAGCCAAGAGCCGCATTGCCATATCGTCGTCTTCCTCCTCGAACGTGTTTGTCAAGCTGGAGCACGATCGGCCGTCGCTGCCGTCGCTTCCTCGACTAGCGCTGGCCACGAATCCGATCAAGAGCAGCGAGCTTACTGGCTGGGCAACGGCACCGTCCTCTTCGTCTCGCAGTCTGCCGCCACCAATGAAGATGGGCGGTCGAGGTCCCTTGAGCGCCTTCGACATCCTGCGCGAGGTCGCGACACAGTCCATCGGGGGCGATTTTGTCGAGCCTGCGAGCAGCAGCAAGCCCAGCCGCGCCACGGCCGCCAAGAAGCGCGTCAAGTCGGACCCTGCACCTGCAGCGTCCGGCCCGGGCGGAGCCTCCTCGTCGCCGTCCAAGGAGCGGATCCACCTCAACTCGTTCGTGGACCTGCATTTCAACATCCGCAAGGAGATGTACCTCAAATTTTGCTTTTTGGAAGACGACGGCGTGCTGGATCCCGAGACGGCGCAGCTGCTGCGGTCGCTCATCTACCCCACGTCCGACAAGTTCCAGGACCTCAAATTCGTCTACCTCGTGAACAAGGACCTGCCGTCCGTGCAGCTCACGCGGCGGTTGCTAGAGGTCGTGAGTACGCGGCCGAGCGCCAGCGGAGGAGCGTCATCGTCCAGAGCGTCGTCCCCCGCGCCGGCAGTCGCCAGTACGGAGACTGAAGAGGCCCAGGCGTCTGCTGGAGCTGCTTCTGGAGCCACGCCTTCTGATGCAGTGGTCTCCAAGCTAGCAGCAGCAGCAGTCTCCGCTCCTGTCACTGCTTCCCCTTCTTTAGCAATGGCTGGAGCCGTGACGGAGCCCTTGAAGACGGGGAGTTAGTTGTTCAAAGTATCCTAATTATGATTTTAACATGTAGCAATAGCAAGACCGAGGGCAAAGCGGTGCCGTCGGTTTGAGTCAAGCCAATTAAAGCAGCTCAATCCAAGCGTCTTCTCGAGTCAGTTCATGAGACACTGATACCAGATTGGATTCATGTGATGATGTGACATGGGAACATGAGTGGATCCCAGACGAATCTCACTCGTACGGTATCCAGTGGCAACACTACGACCGACGGCGTCTGCTCACGACAGAGCTCCCATGATTGGGACTCCACTGAACTCTGTACCCTGTAGCCTTCCGTTCAAAGATGACCACCAGCCTCAGCAGCATAATCATCTCATTGAGTGGGGTACAATGCACCCAAAACACTGTGGACCACACCATCTCAGTCAGCTGAATCCTCCAAGTCAGAATGATGGCTTCATGTCGGCGGCTGCCCGTGTCGCTTGTGGCTGCGTGCTCTCTGGAGAGAGGCATCGGACGCGCAGGCAACCTGCCGTGGTCACTGCCCTGCGACTGGTCGTTCTTCTGCACGGCCACGCGGGACCAGGTGCTGATCGTCGGCCGTCGGTCCTTCGCGGACTTTGGCGTGCCCGTGGCCAACCGCCACACGATCGTGGTCTCTTCCTCCTGGGCGGAAGACGCGGCCTCCACTCCCCAGTCGCCTCTGGTGACTGTGGTGGCGTCTCTAGACCAGGCGCTGGACCTGGCAGCCTCCCATCCGAGATACGCGCATTGCCATCGCGCCTTCGTGGGCGGCGGCCAGCAGCTGTACGAGGAGGCGCTGCTGCATCCGCAGACGGACTCGTGTCTGCTCACGCGCGTGCACCAGAGCGTTCCAGACGCCGACGCTTTCTTCCCCAAGTGGACTCACGTCTTCCCCAGACTCTCGTACTGCGCCACAGGCCTCTCCAACGGGTACGTTAGGCTCATGCATTGGACTGACTCGTCAGCTGAACTGACTCACTTGATCTCAGTATCCACTTGAGCTTCCAGCGGTGGGAGCGGTCCTAATAGTCTGTACAAGCATATTTTCTTAGAAGCATGCGCCGTGATTGGATTGGAGTTACAAGCATAAACATGTATAAGCATGATTACAACAGCATAATATTCTGAGAACATTTGCAGAAGTGCTCTTTTATTGTCATGTAGTACTGTATTTTGAAAGGGTACGGAAGGCCTGACCGATGGCCACCATGGAGCAGCCTGCCAAGCCGACGCTGGAGCTGTACAAGCAGAGCTTCCGAGAGTATCTGGTGCGTGGCTCTCTGCCCGTGGGGCTACTGACGCATCGCTGACGTCTCTGCCTCGGAGAACAGCGCGAGACGGCGGTTGTGGCCAATGAGGACGAGCTCTCGGCGCTCATGACGCTGCTGCACGAGCCTCTGCCGGTCTCGTTCCGACTGAATCTGCATCGCCCTGAGGCCGAACAGTAAGTCTCGCGCATCGATGGTGCTGGAGTGGAGGTGGCGCTCACCTCAACTCTACCTTACAGCGCCAAGACCATGCTGGCCAAGGATCTGCAGTTCCCGACCGACACGTTCGCCCATAACGACACGCCCGTGAACCCGCCCAAGTGAGTCTGGCGCTGCCTCTTGTTTCCACGCAGCCCTCTAACCAAGACATTGGATGCTTAGGCCCATCGCATGGTACCCACTGCCGCACGTGGCGTGGCAGGTCGACTGCGGGCGCGTGGCACTGTCCAAGAGCGGTAGGCAGCCTCGTCTTCCTTGCGCTCTCTCTGCTGTTCACGGCCTCATCGCTCTCTCTATCTCCTGTGCAGCGCCCAAGCACGAGCAGGTCAAGGCGTTCCACTCGTGGCTGCTGCAGCACACGGACAACGGCACCATCGACCGCCAGGAGGCTGTGAGTATGCTGCCCGTGCTCTTCCTGGACGTGCAGCCAGCCCATCGCGTGCTCGACATGTGCGCCTCGCCTGGCTCCAAGACGACACAGGTGCTGGACTTCCTGCTGGCAGCCTCCAGCGATGCGCAGGGCATGGTCGTGGCCAACGACCTAGACAAGAAGCGTGCGTACATGCTGGTGCACCGCCTGACCCGCAACACGTTGCGTCATGCGGTCGTCACTTGTGGTCGTGGCGATACCTTCCCTGGTCTCTACGAGAGCGGCCAGCTCCAGAGCACCAACGTCTTCGATCGCGTGCTGTGTGACGTCCCTTGCAGTGGAGACGGCACTCTGCGGAAGAACCAGGCGCTATGGAAGGAGTGGCACATCGGTCAGGGCCTTACGCTGCACCCGGTGCAGCTGGCGCTCGCGATGCGCGGTGCCGCGCTGCTTAAGGTCGGTGGCGTTATGGTCTACTCGACTTGCTCGTTCAATCCGATTGAGAACGAAGCCGTCGTGGGCGAAGTGCTGCGTCGTGCTGGCGGCGCATTGGAGCTCGTGGACGTGTCCAAGACGCTCCCTGACCTCGTGGCGCGACCCGGACGCACGTCGTGGCCTGTCGGCTGGCGCTCCAAGTCTAGATCCACCAACAAGGGCCACTTGTTCAAGGCTGCGCCTGGTGCCGAAGCCACGTCAGATGAGGAAAAACTGCACGACTGGTTCGCGTCGTATGATGATCTGCCGTCCGAGCTGCGTGGTCATCGACTCTTGCGATCCATGTTCCCTCCGACCTCAGAGACCGACGCCAGCATTTTGGAAAACGCATTGCGACTCGTGCCCACGGATCAGAACTCCGGCGGCTTCTTCATCGCGGTGCTGCGCAAGACCCGTGACCTTCCGGGTGACCAACAGCAGGGTCTGGAGCCTCTGGAGGAGGATGTCGACACAACTCCCCCGTCAGAGTACGTCTGCAAGCTGTGCCAGGGCAAGGGCCATTACATGAAGCACTGCACGCAGTACGTACCGGAGACGGAGTATACGCCGTCCACTGACGCTCCGCCTGCGAAGAAGCCTCGCACGGAAGATGCCGAGTCCAAGCCGGAGTCGAAAAAGAAGGCTTCAGGCGAAAAGCCACGCGAAACTCTCTATCGCCGCATTGGCGATGACGTCTGGCAATGCATCCAGAAGTTCTACGGCATCGAAGACGCGACTCTCAAGGTATGCTGTCAACTGTGCTTTTCTTCTTTGAGATGATACTGACTCAGTCTTGTCCTCCTGCGTGTACTACTCAGGATCGTCTTTGGTGCCGTTCCGATGGCGCTGCGAACGTGAACTACGTTGACGAGCCCACGGCAGCCGCATGCCTTGCCGGTGATGCGCTTGAGGTACGCGATAGCTTTGACCACTAGGCACTTGTGTCTCCTCTCTGATGTTTGCTTCTCCTGTGACACAACAGATCGTCAACACCGGTCTCAAGGTCTTTGTCAAGGTGACCGAAAAGGGGGAGACGTATTATCGTCCGTCGGAGGAATCCCTTGGCTTTATTGAATCGTTCTTCTCCACGCGCACTCTGGCCTTGGACCTAGAAGACCTTCTAACGCTGGTGGATGCCAAGCACCACGTGCGCTTCGAGCAGTTGACCTCCGCTGCCACACAAGAGACGCTGAAGACGCTTCCAGTCGGACCTGCGGTGGCGCATCTGTCGTCCAACGCTGACGTCGCGATCAACGTCTGGATAGGAAACGGCGCCATTCTTCCGCGGGTGTCGAAAGCCATGCGCGTCGAAGTGCACCAGGCGCTACGCCGCTAACGAGAGAAAGTTGCCGGCCGCACGGCCGCCTTGCTTCTCATCGCTTGCTGCTGGAGCTGTGCGCGCGTCCGCATGTCACGCATTAGGAAATAAAATGAATCTCTTTTACCTGCGCGCTGGGAATCGCTTGAGGCCTCGCTCTTCTCATCACTGGACTCTTCATCAACAAGATGGCCATCCACAGCAGCAGCAGGTCCATCTGATCTCATGATGCTGCCGAGCACCTCCAGATAGTCGTTCTTGGGCACTCCCCATAGTCTGCTTTCGTTATTCTCGACCCAAGTTCCGATCACCACAACCACGAGAGCTATTAAACCCACAACTGCCGCCGTGCTAAACACAGCATTCACAAGGCAGTCAGAGGAACATCCAGGCTGTAAAATCACATGCAGTGAAACGTACTGGTAGAACCACGGCAGCTTGTAGGATACGATCTTCGCATGGCCGTGGTTCCCAAGAAGCAAACCGGTGAAACCTGTGAGCCAACTGCCCACCACTTGCGTCAGAAAGCGCGACGCTAGCCAAAGCTTGGCCAGTGACATGTACAGCGCTACTGCACCGATGGCCAGTTGAATCCAGAGCGTTTGCGTCTGGATCGCAGCTGGCAACAGCACCACAACCGACATGTGCGTGTCCACGCACGGGAAGCCCCACGTGTCCGGATCGATGCACGTGGGATCTCTATGCAGTGACGGCTCCACATCAATCGGTCTCTCCACCTGGAGCAGCGTCTGCAGCAGCAGCACGACCAGCAGATTGGCCACGCAGATCCACACATACGCCTTGCCCAGCTCCGTCATGAGCAGCAGAAACACCAGCCTGCGTTCACAAGGCACAAGATGAGAACTCCTTCATGGTGAGGTCCGTTATCAGACGCACAGTGCAGAGCGGTGCAGAAATCGGACCAGAGAAGCAGCGAGACGTCTTGCGTGCGATACCGCGACGTCGTGCTCTGCAGCAGTCGACCGAGCCATGGCGACGTCTGTGAAGCATGACACGGCGTGGCGTGAGCACACAGCATATGGACCACAGAGACACTGGTCACCGACCTGTTTGCAGCGCGCCATCCAGCCCACGAAGCGCAGGTCCCACTGCAGAACCGGATGCAGCGTCATGGCCGAAGAGGCACAGATCGGACTGATGGCGTCCGGTATTTATTCGTTTTCACAGGGATGCGCTGGAGAAAGGCTGGGCGACATGGTGCGAGCGGGTCGGGTCGAGTCGAATGAAACCCGCCGATGATGACGCTCACCATCAGCGAACTGGCCAAGCCGAATGGGTCGGGCTGTTTCATCGACCCGTCGAGACGGTCCCCGTTGCTGGCAAATCAAAAGCGGACCAGCTGGACAGACACGCAATAGATGGAGCTGCTCCCTTCCCACGACGACGTGGCTGCGGCCGAGCCCCTGGGCAACACGGAGGACAGGTGACGCTGGAAGAGGCCGACCGCTTGGCTGCCTTTGTGGCGATGGACTCACCTGCGTTCGCTGCTTTGTAGACTGGACTTGCCCGGCGTAATCGAAGAAGGCCTGCTGCTGGGCTCGGTGCTGCATGCGCACGATGCGCCGCTGCTCAAGCACCTGCACGTTTCGTATTTATTGGACATGGAGAACCCACGCAAGAGAGACACGGAGAAGTCGGTGGCCGTGGCGGACCCGGCCGTGGAGATCGGCCGCGTGGAGCTGGACGACGACTTTGCTTACGCGACCTTCAAGGAACGCGTGCTGCAGGCCAACGACCTCATCCAGCAGGCGCTTGAGCAGCATAAGACGGTATTCGTGTTCTGCACGCACGGCAACAACGAAAGCGTCGTCGGATGCATCACGTACCTCATGCTCACGGCCAAGTGGACTCTGGAGCGCGCGTACAAGCACGTGCTTCAGAAACGCCCAGCGAGTGCTCCGCGCAGAGCCTACATCGAGCAGGTACGTGCAATTGCGACAGAGCTTGGGCGATTCCTTGCTACGTTTGACGGTCTTGCGATGCTAACGCAGTGCCGTCCTTTCTTCTGGTACTGTAGCTGCGGATACTTGAGCTGGAATACCACGGACGCGTGACTCTGCGACTAGAGCAAGTCGGTCCGAGCATGATCGACCTGATGATGCGATTACGTGGCGAGACCACAGATCGCGGCACAGTGGTGTCCGACGACGTGAGCGACAACGGCAGCCAAGCCACGGAAGGCGGCGAATCGACGATCGAGCGCGCCAGCTTCGTCTCGAATTTCTCCGTCGCGACAGGATTGCACAACGGCAGCTCTCTGCGCGAGACGATGATCATCGCAGAGCAGGAAGAGGAGGCGTCCAACGTATCGGAACAGAGTCGGCATAATGGAGCGATCGTGCAGCGACGAACGCGAACAAAGCAGTCAAGAGGTAGCTGCGTTATTTCCTAGTCCGACGCAGGGGATCGCAACTGCGTATATAAATCCAACACGAACCACTCACATTACCACCTTTACTGGATCTGATGGATCAACCCCCGAACAAACGCTGCAGTCCACAGAGCGGAACAACAGTCTTTGAGGGTTCCTTGGACCGCGAGCGCTTCTCTTCTGCATTCGACTCTGCAAACATACACACGCGTTAGATACAATACATGAACATAGTGCAAAGGACACGTACGGTTGCTGCGTTTGCTGATCCGTGCAGCGCGAAGACTTCGAGCTCTGCCACGACAGCCGTCGGAGGGGGAAATGAGAACGCAGGCGTTTTGAAGAGGAAGCTGGGGCTTTCGTCGACGCAGTCGCTCCTTGGAAGAGATTTGCTGCACAGCAGTCAGCAGTCTTCCCTTGGCTGAGCAGATCGTGGTCTTGTCTTGAGAAAACACTCGTGGCTACCAAAGGACCATAAGTCAAACCTGTCGCAATCACTCGTTCGGGGATCGCTCGTACCTCTTTCTTCTCCCAGGTGCTGGGTCCTGCGCCATCCTGAGCATTTCCATCAACCGGATCATTCTCCTTGTCGTCAAGCTCTGGAACGTCATCCTCATGGCAATGCGCAAAGTCAAAGTGCTGGATGATCGCCTGGTCCTCCTCTTTAAAGTTCAAAGGTGGAGTGCCATGCAGTCCGAAGCGACGGCGTTGGTGCCTGCGTCTTCGTATCGTCACATTGGCCAGACTGATGCCCAGCGGAGGCGTAACCAGAGTCTCACGGTGCTCTGCATGTTGCCCAGCTGCCTCTGTGCGCAGGTCTTCCCTTGGTATCTTCACTGGCACACGGGCCTTCCTCCTAAGCCACAGACACACACAAGACCACCTCAGCACCTCTTTCTCTCCTGCTGACGTCTCCACGCGTCTCTGTCCGCAGAGAGAGCCACGCGCCTGCCGCTTCCGTCCGCCGTCTCCGCCATTTCCCCAACTGCCTCAAGGGAAACATTGAAGTTGCCTTTGGTGTTGCAAGATACAGGTGCAAACCAGTTGCTCAAAGAGAGTCCAATGTACCACTGTAGCTGGTACTTTTGCTATTTTTAGGCCACTTTCTGAGTCGGAGGAAATGATGGCCATCAGAAGCGCAAAATGGACGGCCTGTACGCGTGGGTGGACGGCTTCGAGTTCTCTCGGCCCAAGAGACAGATCGCCAGGGACTTCAGCGATGCAGGTGAGAGGCCCGACGGCCTGTGCGGTTGCTCTGTGGATCACTAACGTGACTCTGCAATGCCAGCGCTGCTGGCGGAGCTCCTGGCGCAACTGCATCCGGCCTACGTGCAGCTCCACAACTATCCCTCGACGCACAGACTGGAGCAGAAGCTGAGCAACTGGGAGACGCTCAACCGTACGACTGTCGTCTTGGGGCAATAGCAGTAGCAATGGGCTGACTTGGAGCTCTATGCTGTAGGAAAAGTGCTCAGGCGGATCAAATGCGAGATCGCTCTAAAGCACCAGGAAGATTTGGCGCACGCCGTGCCTGGCTCCATCGAGGTACTGCTCCTGCAGATCAAGAAGCAGGCAAGTGGTGATGGAGTATTCGTGTCTATGATGACTGCAGGACACTGACTATTGTGTGCTGGTGCAGTCAGAGCGCGGACAGCAGAATCGGTCGAGAGCGCTCACCAAATCAACCTTTGCTTCCGCCACAAAGCACGGCAACTATACACCACACACTCCAGGCAGAGCACTGGAGGTTGCTGGATACAGCCAAACGAATCCACGGACTCAAAGCAGGAGGCCGTCGACAGTTGACATCGATTTGGACGACGAGAAATCACTCAGAAGTGAGAAACCCAAGCGAACTCGTGGCGCTGGGCTATCGTCCGGAATCCACTCCGCTCCTTACATATCACAACAGCGACCAAAGCGTTCAAGTGCGAAGACGTTTCTGCCGGAAGAGTCCATCGCCTCGTCCTTTTCTCGAATTCTGAACTCCATATCAAAATCCAATCGCCAAGATGCTCAGACCCAACCAGCGTCTCCTCCTCGTCCTCACGTCAAGCCTATTAAGCCCCCAAACTGCGGCTTCTCTCCATCTCAAGAGCTTCCGTCGCAAGACTTGAACGATACACCACGACAAGCTCAAATGCCAACGAAGACGGCACCATCAGCTGCTGTCATCTCCAGCATCAAGTGTCTCAAGACCGGGGTTTCGGAGCACTCATCGTTTGTGTACTTTGCCTGCTTGGATGGCAGCAATCAAGGGTCCACAGTCGCTCCATTGAGTGACCCGCAGGACAACGTTCAAGTCGGCTGCATCGTACGATCGCTCGCTTCCGGAGACTGCGTGGTGCAGCTGTTCAAGTGCGTCGCATCGGACGTGTCGACCAAAAGCAGACTCTACGTGCCCACAGAGCACTGGATCGAATGCTGCGGGTCTCAGCTGCACAATATCCAGAATATCTCGTTCGATCAGCAGTCGCAGACTTGGCAATGGCGTCCAGTGGCTGCACTTCCGTCCATTCCCTCCAAGCGCGTATGCTCGAATCTGAAAACCACTCGTCCAGAATCATACGCGTATCAAGTCGTCTCTCACATCGTCTGCTCGCCGATCGACGTAGTTTTCCCAGTGTGCATCAAGGAGATCCAGTCCAGCAACTCACCTTTGCGGCGCTACGACGACTGGACTCCATCTCCCGAGCCGTTCGCTGTGCCTCGTTCACCCACGCTCTTCCCGACAGTTCGTGTGGCTCTTCCTGTCAGCTTGACACGCGAGCAGCTCTGGTGCACGCGCAGCTTCGCAGCCTGAGCTTCGCGAACTTGTAATTTCCATGCGAATCTGCCTGTTCGGCTCAAGTTCAGGAGGCGGGAGGTCAACGTTTTCAAATACTGAGACAGTGGTTGTTCTTCCGGCGATGCGCCTGGCTTCTCGGAATGAAAGGGTTTCATCCATTTATCTGAAAGCCGAGGCGACTGCTCAGAATTTTCAGGGCATTGAAGAGTTCAGAGGCAAAACGTGTCCATGGGTTTGAAATCACGTGCGTCAGCGACCACTGATTCGGTATCTGGACGGAGGCGACCCACTACATGCAGATCCAGAACGACCCCACTCATGCCCAGCCACAAATCCATTCGTAACGCTATGGAAATCCAGGAAAGAACAACTACAGTACAAGTTGAAGTCCCCTCATTTATGCAAGCGTTAGTGCTCTCCACTGGCTCCAGTCATGAGTTCACTCTCTCCAATCCACAGCATTTGTAACCTTCCCAACTAGTTGAATGCCATCGCCTCTCTCTCGATATAACGGATTTATCCGCCGCTCATAAGAACGCTGAATCCATATTTGCAACTCCGGAGTTCCATGCAGAATCGCATCCGGAGTAGCGACTCCGCATTTAGATTTGATTCATGTATGGAGCTCGCATTCCGCATCAGTCGCCATCCCCTCAGAGTGCGCGTGGGTTCACTCGGACGGCTGTCCCGAGCAGGCAGCTGGGAGGACGGAGGCCACGAGCTCCTCAAGCTTAAACTCATTCAGCATTTTACTGTGCACTACACAGGTCAAGGCCTTCCACAAGCGCCTCTGTGTCCTTCAAGCACTCGATCCAGCCTACAATGCGCACATTTGGTCCAGCGCTGCTCTCGGCCTTTGTGGCTCTCAGCGGCTGGAGCTCGTCCTTCGCTGTCGCCAAAGTGGTGTCTTACGACTGGCACGTGACGCAGTTCAACGCTTCTTGGGACGGAGTCTCTCGCTCTGTCATTGGCATCAACGGACGCCCAGCCTACGAGTTCCCCATCGAGATCACGCTGGGGGATACGATCAAAGTTGCCGTGACCAACGACCTGAGCGACGGCACCAGTCTGCACTGGCACGGCATCCCGCAGGTGGGCTCCGCGGATCAGGATGGCTCATCCGGTGTCTCCCAGTGCATGATCGCTTCTGGAGCCTCAGCCCAGTACCGGTTCACGCCGGCCCACGCTGGCACCTACTGGTGGCACGGCCATGACAAGTCCCAGTACGTGTACGGCCTGCACGCTCCGCTGATCGTCCACGAGGCGCCGGAGAGCCTGACCGTCATCGAGAAGACCGTGGACCACGACATCAACGTCATGCTCAACGACTGGTACCACGAGGACGGGTCCTTCATCTGGAACTCGGTGCTGATCAACCACCGCGGACGTTTCAACTGCTCGGACATCGTGGACGGAGCGCATCCGTGCACGGAGGAGCAGCCGCTCAGTCGCTTCAAGTTCGAGCGCGGGGACACATACCGCATCCGCCTGTTCAACATGGGCGCCTTCGCCACGTTCCACTTCAGCATCGACAACCACCAGTTCCGCGTGATCGCAGCCGATGGTCGACCGGTGGAGACGTCGGATCTGCTCAACAGCATCCACATCAAGGTGGGCCAGCGCTACGATCTGATCGTGGAGGCCAATCCCGTGGGCGTCGACAGCTCCGTCAACCTCTTCTGGATGCGCGCGACGTCGCCTCATGGTCTGCCGTGGTCCTTCTTCACGGAAGCGATGCTGGCCCCGGGCTTCGACCCCAACGGCCTGGCCATTGTGGAGTACAAGAGCGACAAGTCCTTCTGCGAAGACACGACTCAGACCGACGAGACTGCGAATGAGCCCACCACGTCCGATTGGGACTCGATCGTGACTGTGGACGACTTCGCCTTCGTCAACTTGAACCCCACAGAGCTGCCGGCTGAGCCTGAACAGAGCGTCCGCGTGCAGTTCAAGATGGTGCTCACTGCCACTGGACCCCTTGGCTTCGTGTCTGTGAACAACGGAGACCTCATCTCGTACGAGATGCCCATGGAGCCTGTGCTCTACCGAATTGCGAGCGGTGAGACCACGGATCAGATGCCCAACACGTCCATCTCGACGGCTCTGGACTACGGCAAGCACACAGAGATCCTGCTGATCAACCCTGATGTGGAGCACCATCCGTTCCATCTGCACGGCCACCACCCTTGGGTTGTCGCCAGTGGCCACATGGCTGATGCAACCAGCACTCCGGATTCGTCAACTTACAACCTTAAGAACGCCATGCTGCGTGATGTGTACAGCGTGCCGGCCTGCAACACCGACGCCAGTGGCGCGTGCTTGGATGTGGGCTACGTGGTGCTTCGCTTCAACACTGACAACTTCGGTGTGTGGATGCTGCACTGCCACAACGAGTGGCACCGAGCCCTGGGCATGAACATGTTGTTCGTTGAAGGTGAGGACATGATCCAGGAGAAGGGACTTGGTATTTACTCGGCCAGCATACAGCAGACGTGTGCCTCCATGAGTTAAAGAGTCCGTAGAACCAGCGGTCTCTGAGTGTACGGACGCTGCCTGGACATAAGGAAACTCCATTTTGGAGTAAATGTATCCTCTGTTTCTCTCATGTTCGCCTTCACAGAATCAAGCAAGAACTTCTGTTTTTGGTGCTTCTAGGCCACTGCCCGACTTCAGAAGATCTCCCAAGTCAGAAACGAAACCAGTAATCAGTTCCGTTGCATCAAGTTTCTAGTCAACTCACTGCTGTCCAAGCAAATGGAATCAAGTGCTAGGACTCAGTCCATCAGCCAGTGCGACAAGATCTGGATTTGACGGTGCGACCAAATAAGTTCTGAATGCCAGAAAGCATCAGCGTGTGTGCTGCTTCGCTATCGATGCACGACCAAAGCTGAAATGTGGAAGCTGCAACTGCTTCCAGCTTCAAAACGTTTTGTTCAACCGCAATGGCGTCCACTGGGTTCGAAAGAGAGGCAACCATGTGCTATTGTGAAGAGCACCTTCGAAGCCAAACGAGCAAGCAGGTCGTTCTGGACTTCATTTTCCAATTTGGCTCCCTCATTCGACATCAACAGCAACTCCAGTTTCAGCATGAAGACCGCCATCTTCTTCTCGATGGCTCTGTCCATGGCGTTCGGCGTCGCTTCGACTTTGGCTGCGACTATCACGACACTCTCGAGCGACGACCTGCCGCGTTTCCAGCTCGAGAAGGA
>JAADXR010000343.1:0-32287 GCA_023337935.1 Elongisporangium anandrum
AAGAGTTCATGGATCTGTTCCGAGCAGAACAGAAGTGTGCTGTAATTGCTCCACCGAAAGATTGCAAGAATATCCACGAGGTCATCTTGTTGAATTTGACGACCAAGCAAAATCGCGCGAGTTTCTTTTTTGGCGACACGAAAGACTCCCGCTCAGATAATCTCGAGTATGTGATCAGGAAGTTTGAGGCGGATGATTTACCAATCGAAGATTCGTAAAGTTTGTGTTTGTTAGTGCCGACTGTGTCTAAGCCAAATAGTATTTTACTCATCATCTTCCGTCGCAGAGGCAGGCGCATTTCTCCCAAACAGTGCTACTTCTTCTATGAAATGTGGCAAGTCGAAGGGAGCAAACAACAAAACCTGCTTGTAAAACAATCACACATGACTTGCAATATGTAGCAGCACTAATGCAGAGCTTATATACTACGAAGTAGACATTTTGATCAGTTAAAATGAACTGGAGAACATCTATGTATTCAATTCAGGCAGATATTTAGTTCATCATCAACGCCCACACGAATGATGCTCACAATAATGTTCACAGATGTCCAAAAAGAAATGGTGAGTTTTCTTTCTTTCGAATGTGGTCCAAACGAATTGGATGGCGCCGAGATATCTCATGGAAACTATGTAGAAGGGATAAGTCTGATGGACCTGACTTCAATGCAGCCACCAGACAGATTTATTGCAACGACTACAAATTTTGCATTAACGGTTACAAAGCGCATGATTTAGAGGTCTTCATTCGAATCGTCAGCGGAATCATCTTCCCCGTTCTGGAACTGGTTGCCCATACCGAATTGGCCACTGGCACCAAAGGCCCCAGCTCCAAGACCGCCCTGCTGGATTCCGCCGGCACCGATTCTCTGAAATCCCCCCGCGGCTCCTTGGAAGGCGCTGCCAAGACCAGCACCAGTAGCTCCGTTTGCCAGACCACCGCCAAATGCTTGTTCAGGACGTCGATTACGGAGACCTTCGCGACCAGGAGTCGTCGATGCAGGGATTGGGGCGTTTGGCGAACCCACGTTACCAGTATTGTCAGTACCAGCGCCAGAGAGAGCACCAGCTCCACCACCGAGTGCTCCTCCGGTACCAGCACCACCAAGTGCCCCACCACCGAACTGGCCGCCCAAACCTCCTCCTTGTTGGCTCGCAGCGCCACCGAATTGACCTCCACCAAGTCCACCTTGAGCTCCCAGTCCTTGACCGAAGTTACCTTGTCCACCAAAGCCACCTTGAGCACCTTGCCCTCCAAAGCCGCCAAATCCTTGCCCGCCTTGGCCACCGAATCCACCAAGTTGGCCTCCTTGACCGCCCAACGCACCCATTCCGCCTTGACCGCCGAATCCACCTTGGCCTCCAAGTGCACCCATTCCTCCTTGGCCTCCGAAGCCGCCTTGGTCTCCCATTCCTCCTTGGCCTCCAAAGCCGCCCTGGCCGCCTTGACCTCCGCCTTGAAACTGCTCCCCGCCAAACTGCCCGTTTTGGCCAGAGCCGAATTGGCCGCCAAGTCCACCTTGAGGGCTGAAACGACCGCCTTGGCTGTTCAAGCCGCCGAGTCCACTGAATTGGTTGCCTTGGCCACGGAATCCACTGAACTGGCCGCCCTGGAGCCCGGAGAATTGACCGCCACCTTGGCCAGCGCCCTGCATGTTGCCAAACTGCTCGTTTGGGCGACCACGTCCTTGACGCTGGGCTTGGACGGTGGCAGCCTGCTGAAGGATCAGGAGAGCAGCGAGTCCGAGAATCATTTGGGTTTTCATTGCTGCTGCTGCTGAACGTGGGGAGTGGCTGTTGTTGGCTGTGAGATTCACAACTCCAATCGGATAATGAGCAAACCACAGAGGCAACACAGCCATTTGATAGACGGGTGTCTGTCTTGATGGAGGGCCAAGAAACACGCATTAAAATAATCTCCATCAAGAGTCTGATGGAGTTGCAGAGACCACAGCAGAGAAGCAATCGTTGGGTTGATGTTCTTGGTCGGTTCAGACAACAGTGACGGTTGGGCTTCAATCTGAACTTCGTATCCGGATAGTACCGTAGTACCTTACACACTCGATGAGGTGGTATGTGATGCCAAAATCTGCGACACATTGCGAAATTTAGCCACATATGTACCATAACAAGGTACTAACGCAGTTTGCTAATTACGTTTCCTTCCAAATATCACCTTGAACTAGAAACGTTGAGAGAAATTTCCTTGTTATGACAATTTTGTAAACAACGTCATTAGATTAGCCAGAAGCGGTACCAATCTGGCTCGTCTGTGTCCTTCTGTACTCTTCTGAGCCATTCAAAAGCAGCTGGCGTTCTTTTTATCCACATATTCTTTTATTCCATCTCTCCAATCACTGCCCAATCGAATTCACGATCTTTCCATAAAAGAAGGAACGTGGATATAAGAACATGCGCATCATCGTCGCTTCGATATCGAATGCGCGAGGACTGAGGAGCTCAATTCCCGCTCTGCCCCCCAGCGACCATGAGCGAGACCAGCGGCGTGCGCTTCCAGCTCCTGTGCTTCGGCTTCGGCCAGTGCATCATGCTGCTCAACGTGCTCTCGGGCATCCTGTCCAAGTACCTCACGCGCGCCAACGCCAGCGTGCCCACACTGCAGAGCACGTTCCTGTACATCCTGCTGGCCATCGTGTACCAGGCCGTGCGCTACTACCGCAAGCAGCCGCTGCTCGGCATCAAGTGGTACTACTACGTCTTCCTGGGCTTCGTGGACGTCGAGGGCAACTACTTCGCCGTCAAGGCCTTCAACTTCGCCAACTACGCCACGCTGGGTCTGCTGCTCAACATGACGGTGCCGTTCGTGACCATCCTGTGCTACATCTTCCTGGGCACGCGCTACTCGTGGCAGCACTACACGGGCGCCTTCATCGCGTTCTGCGGCTGCGTCGTGATCTTTGTCTCGGACTACACGTCGTCAGCCAACGGCTCGTCCACGGGCCGTGAGCTGCGCGGCGACCTGTACGCCGTCATCGCCGCCGCCTTCTACGCGACGTCGAACGTGATGATCCAGGCCGTCGTCAAGGTGCGCAACGTGGACTCGAACATCGAGGTGCTGGGCTTCCTGGGCCTCTGGGCCTCGCTCGTGTCCATCATCCAGGTCGCGATCCTCGAGAACAACTCGTTCTCGGAGGTCGACTGGTCAGGCGACGTCTACGGCTACATGACGGGCTACGTGCTCGTGCTGTTCACGTTCTACACGATCGTGTCGGTGTTCCTGCGCTGGGGCGAGTCGCTCATGTTCAACCTGAGCCTGCTCACGGGCCCCGTGTTCACGGTCATCTTCTCCTACGCGCTCTTCGACGAGTCCGTGAACAACTGGTACTGGATGGCGCTCGTGCTGTTCTACATCGGTCTCATCACGTACTCGACGGCGCCGGCGCCTATTGAGACGGCCAAGCCGCAGGACGGACCGGAGTTCGAAGAGCTCTCAACGCCCACGCTGCAGGCGGCCAAGATCGACGACTCGACGGGCCACGTCTAAGCCAGCATACTGGCTGTTTATTTCCTAGAGATCTACTTATTAGCGGCTCAAATGCCACGGTCTGGGCAGAGGCCGATGTTTTATTTACGCCCGCAATAAGGTCGGACAAATACAGCCATCAACTAAAGTGCTATGCTTCACATCCAAAACTCTAAACAGACCTTACTGCTTGGCGATCATGGTGAGACAGACTGCCATGGTCACTCATTCAGATGAAGCTGCTAACGTTGCTGTTGAGTTGCAGTTCTGAATGTGTGCTGCTCGAATCGAAAGATTCTGTCAAATCCTGTGGCGATAGTTCATCGCCTTGGAGTTCGCCAGGCGGCTTGGTGTCCCTATAGGATTGTCGGTAGGCCCAACTTGCATCGATTCTTGACTACGGAACGCTTCCACACAGATTCGACGCATCATCTGGGAGACAACAGTCAATTTGCCATCGCGTTGGTCTACCAGAATCCCAATTCGCAGTAGTGAGTCAATAAGTCTGTCTTCCTGGTCATCACCAAAGTACTGGGCGACCTCGCTGCTGTTCCGTTTGCCATCGTGTCTAAGAACATATTCCAGCGCCTCAAATTCCATCTCACTGAGACTCCGCAAATCGGACTGAATCTGTTTGTAGGTGCTGTTGAATATCTCCAGATACGTCAAAAACTCATCCACCTTGAGCCATTGCTCCCACTCACGTCGATCAATAGTGCATTTCTCGCGGTTCACCGTAAACCGAATCATAGAGCCAAAGACGCTGGGTGCACCACTTGAATGGTCCATGATCGCGAGTTGAACCGGCGCAGAAATCGGATGTTCGTCGGCGATTAGCGTGAAAAATAGACGCATTTGCTGGATGGAAAACTGCTCGACCCTGATCAAATTGTCACCATCAAATGGAATGGACCCCATTTTTCTTGCGAGAATTCTGCTTTGGCGCGGCAGATCGTGACTGCCCACGCCAAGGAAACCAAAAAAGAAACTAGAGTTCTTCCAGACGCGAAGCACTTCCATAAATTCGGTCGCCAGACTTGTGTTGCCAAAGAGATAATCCATCTCATCCACGATCAGGCAGAAGCGGCGCGAATTGTTGCGAGTGGCCGACTTCACAAACGAAAGCTCGTCGGAGCAAGCGGCTTGTGGTGCTGTTGGCAGCCCCAGACGACCCCAGAATTTTGCTGCGTCTTCGACATCGCACTTGCGCAAATCGATGTAGAAGCATTCCACGCCATCACAGCTGAGATCAGCCTTGATACGACGTCTGACGTGATGCGCAATAGTCGTTTTCCCAAACTGGCGAGGACCATAGAGCAGATAGGAGGGAGGTCCATCGTTCAGTGTGATTTGCCGAAAAGAAGCGAAAGTGGCCGGCGGGACCAAGTATTCATCCGGACGCACCGGACCGGCATAAGAGACGGTTTTGGGCTCCTATAATCGTTGCTTCTTGAGAGGACGACGTTGTAAATCGCTGGGTGGAGTCACCACCAGCAAGGGATAGCATCATCGGGCGCACCGGCAAAGATCCCGCGAATCTTCCGTGTTCGGTTGAGCTCTTTCTTCAAAAGACTTTGTATCGCTGGAGGGACAGCGCCTGCATACACTGCCTTTGCGTCGTCGCCTTCGGAATCAAGCCATTCGCCGTTGTTCTGTGTGGTATACAGCTTGAGCATATGTGGCTCACACGTGATGGCATGGTCTGTATTCGCCGCAATTGCCTTCTTTAACAGGAACACGACTTGGTTTTCATCGATTTCGGTAGCGATCAGGCCATCCAGCGCGCCCAATACTGCGCTGATGACCGTCACCATAGTTTCAGGATGCTCGGTTTTCCAAAGTAAAAGCTTTTGGTGTCGTTATCGCTAGCGTAGACTAGAAAGGACGAGAACTGGTCAAGAGACTCGATATTCCAAGCCATAAAACTTGACCGATTTTATGGCAGGAACCGCGATACAACAGGTTTCTGGCAAACCGCTGTAGACAACGGAACGTCCTCGTATTTTGTGATCGACAATGCAAGTAACTCAGTTCTCTGCTGGGGGAACTGACACAGCTTCATCAAGGCATGCCCTACGTTCAGTCTTTAAGCTCCCGACCATGGTGATCAATCCACTTTGCAGCTAATAATGCTTGTTCAAGACGAAAGCACGCTTTTACATGATTTACATACTCTCATTCAAATTCAATCGCTTTTCTTGTGGCCGTGGGGCTGGATCTTCTCTAGCAGCAGCGTGTCCACGATGCTGGCTGCTACGTAGTCGGCGCCGCCTTCGAGGCTCTCAATGCGAGGAGAGTAGCGACCTTGCTGCGCCAGTTTGAGCTCCGCCACAGCCAGATTCGCGTGTTGACTGCGGTTCACATTGGACTCTGCGGATAGAAACACGATCCAATGAGCACTATGGTTCTCAAGAGGAGACCAAGCAGCTACTCATCGTACCTGTCAATGCAGCAAAGTCTGGTCGCACGGGAGCGCGTGCAGTCGACATCACTGACGAAGCCTGGTGCGTCGCGTGAGCTGCTGCCGCCATGGAGGATCCTACGACAGCTGCGTTTGTGGGCTCGTCACTCGCCATGTTGGCGGCCGTGGACATCGGCTGATGTGGTCGCGCCATGCTGCCGACGTTGGTCAGCTCCGATCGGATCTCATTGAGCTCTTCGATGCCCTTCTGGAACTCTCGTTGCAGCTGAAGCGCACAGCAAAAGCATGAGTCTTCCATTGCTAATCACGGCTCTGAAGCATTGGCGCCCACCTTGACTATCTCGTTGTCCTTCGTAGCGTCGAAGAACTCCTTCTTGGCGCGGATGATCGCGCCCACAGAGCGGCCGCTGAGGTTCCCCACGAAGTGCGCCAGCTTGGGCAGCTCCTTGCGGCCCAGGAGGTACCCGGCGGCCGTCACGGTCACCAGCACGCCGCCCCAGTACACCATCGCTCCTTCCTTGGCCCAGCGCTACAAAGCTAGTCGACTAGATGTGGTTTGGTTAATAATCAGTCGGCTAAGTCATCAGAGTCTCTTAGTCGTGAAGAACGAACCGGTTGAAGCCAGAGCGACTGGTTCGAATTCGAACTTGATTGCCAAGCTTCAGTCCTGAAGATCGGAGCTATCCGTCAGTCAGTGGGTTGGTTATGCAGGACTGCGTGTCTTTGCTGCCGACCGAAGTGCTCTCTCCATGAGTCACCAGCAACAAGCGTGGTGTTCAGTACTTGGCATGAGGATTCCGAAGGCACAAGGGAGATGCACTGAAAGATCGCGTCGGGATCTCAGGATTAAAGACCGATAACCAGTTCCAGTAGTTACGCTTGGTCGTCTCTCTGTCTGATCATGGGCTATCATTACTGCGGTACGATGGACTGCATGCAAGTGTCAGTGAGTAACAGTGCGTTGTAATAGCCTAGCTGGACCCTTCTGGCTGCTGTTCAGTGACTCTATCTCCATTCGACTGCTGGTTATTGAGCTCTAAGGTCTACTGCGTTCCCATTCACAGGAACGTCCCAAGCCACAACATGAGAACGATGCATGTGGGATAAACACCTGGATGAGCACACAGCCAAAAGCTTGAACTCGTGAGACAGGGACCGAATCGTTCAATATTCATTGTGGCCGTTGATTAATGGCGCGACTATCCTAATGGAGCGAGGGCGGGCATTCAGTTAACGGACGTGTAGGTCGGGATTTTGGAGCGAATGATGGCCAGCGCCTCACGTCCGCCATTCCGCTCCAGCGTCGCCAGTGTCTCCTCCACAGGTCCTCGCAGTTGCTTGGTCAGCAGTCGGCGGTGGATCTGCTGCGTGAGCTTGGGCAGATACACGTTCATCTCGGCCTCAACGGCGTCCGACAGGATGCGCGTGGCGTCCAGCCCCATTACAAAGATGTCGTCATCCTTGGACATGAGCGCTGTGCGAAGCGGAGGGATGATCTGCGGGAGCAGCGGCAGCACTTTCTCGCTGGCGTCGTCCAGTTTCATCAGGTCTCGGAACATGGCGCGAGCGAGGAACACGAACGGATGCTCGACCTCTTGAAAGCCCTCGACGCAGGTGACGAGCAGCGGATTGAAGTCTAGAGCTACACGAAGAGAATGCGCGTTAGAAATGGATGGGAGACAACTGGAATTATACGTACTCTCAGGCGCTTTGGTCCAGTTCAACGCATTCTTGATGCTGCCATGGTTGATGCGGCAGGGAATGGATCCAGAGTCGTAAGCGCTTCCGAAGTTACTGGAGCAATGGGAATTAATTGTCAGCAAAGCCTAAGATTCGCCAGCAACCATCAGAGACCCACCTTTTGTGCTTCTTCTTGCCGGACGTGAACACTGCCGCTTGCTTGTGCTTAGTCAGCTGTGCCGACGGCATCGGATGCAGCTTCACAACCTTCTCCTCCTTCGCATGAGCTGGGGCACCATCAGACGATGGTGGCGTCTTGACGTCCTTTCGTGCTGCAATTATTTTGGTCTGAGGCTCTTTGGACGACGATTTGCTGGAGATAGTCTTCTGAACACGACTCGACAAAGTTGACGAAGGTGCAGACGAAGGCTTGGTCGTCCGTTCAGGGCCGGCAGGTTCTTTTTTCTCCGCAGTTAAAACCCTCGACTTGACTGCAGCACCGGTGCCGCTACCTGGCTTCTCACGGGACAGAGTCGAAGCTCGTGCGGATGGACGATTGTTGCTCTCAGCATGGTTGTTGTTGCTGTCGATCTTGCTCTTGGTGGTCACAATAGGCGCCATGATGAGCTTCTGCTGTGAATTCTGTCTGAGAACTCCTCTCCTTGACCACGAAAGAGTGTTTCTGTGGGATAATCCTGTCCTGCTGTGCGTCTCAAATAAAGCAGCACATGATCGCATGCAATGTCTCCTCTCTATTCCTGGCACATGAGCAGACGCAAATACTTTGACTCGATGAGAAATACAGATTCGAAAAACCCAATGGCGCTGCGTGTTGATGAGTCTCCGCGCCCTCACGAATCATTCAAATGTACAAAGCTCTACGTATGTGTGCCTTGGCAGGTGCAACTCTGGATCGCTACCTGCCAGCGCACGCACTCACCTGTTCTTGCACAGCTTTTACAATTTCCAGGACCGGTAGAACTGGAACTCCTCCTCAAAAGTGTCAAAATGCTCAACCCATCCCGTTCGGTCAGGCTCTGAGAATTGGTAATGCTCATCCAGGATCAGCTTGACGTTCTTTCCACGACCACGATGGCTCACACGGAAGCGGAACTCCACCACAGAGTGGTTTGTGGGCACGCTCACGAATACCTCGTCCCTCTCCACGCGGTAGCGGCCACGGTAGATGTCTTTCTTCTCGGCTAGCAGCTCAGCGGTGGCCTGGTGCGGCGGCTTGAAGAGCATGCCGTAGAGCACCGTGCCATCGCGCTGGAAGGAAAAGTACCGGTAGTAGATCACTTGCAGGATCGTACCTGGCGGGATCTCGCTCCACATGTTGAGCTCAGGCTTCTTGTAGTACGAGATGCGCAGCCAGTAGAAGCCATTGTGCCGCACGCGCGGGCGCTCCAGGAACATGTCGAACCATGTGCGGAACTTGCGGAGCGAGAAACGGTCAGCTGCCACAGCTGCAGCCACTCTGGGACACTGGACGGGGAAGATGCGCCGGCAGATGCTTTCAAAGAGCGCGTCCGAGAGTCCAACATGTTGCAGCCGCTTGCACGAGCAGATGACATTGCCGACCGAGTCTTCGTCCAGGAACCGTAGGATATCGAGCAGAACGTGCTCGGCAAAATTCAGCAGCTTGTGGTGCAGGTTTGCTACGTCCAGGCAGAGAAGAAAGGCGCGGAAGAAAGAAAGCAGCGAGCGTTAGAATCCGGCCAGGATGTTCTTGCGAGCAGGCGACATGTCCACGTCTCGCACATAAACCCATGCTGCGAGAGCAGGGCGGTGGGTGGGTACTTACGGTCCTCTTCTTCTTCTTCTTCCTCGGCTTCCTCGCTCCTGTCGCCATGCCCCACGGCCAGCGATCGCTCGATCTGCTCACCGAGAACATCCAGCGCCAAAAGGTCGTCGTCGTCCTCGACGTCGGAAAGCAGCGTCGCCTGCGTAAAGGACGAGGAGCCGTCTGGCGTGGCGTCCGCACTGGCGACCGACGCCCCAGCAGTCGTGGTCACGTCGTCACGGGGCTCTTCTTCGCGCCGCGCTTCGGTGCTTCCTGCACCCGTGCACTGCGCTTCCGCCGCCAGGATTTCGGCCAAGTAGTCCCGTCTATGCGCGAACAAGCATGCGAAAGAAGAGCGCGGCGTGGGTCAATAATGCTCTAGTAGCGATCTCTCTAGTAGCAGCAGCGCGGAACGTACTCTTCCGACGCCAGCAGCGCCTGCTGCAGCGCCTCGGCGTCCTCGTCGCGCTGCGGGTGGTGGCGCAGGTGCGGATCCGGCTGCGCAGTCTCACGTCGCATCTCGCTCTGCTGCTGCGCCTTCTTCTCTTCCATGGCGTTCTGCGTGGGTCTTCTGGCAAAAATCCCAAACTTGAGAGTTGTATGCTTACGGTACGCGCGCGTACCGTAAAACGGGCTCGGGCGCGTGAGTAACCGTTCCAAAAAAAAACGCCCCACGCTGAAAAATGTAGCTCTTCGCCCCCAAACCCCGTCTAAAGCGATGGACCGACCTACACCTTGAGTGGTGTATGCAGTAGCCACCTGCCTGCCTGGTCCGGGTCTGGAGCCACCACCCGATCGATCTGCAACCGGATCGCCACTTCGCGACGCCTTCGCGGAACAATCCGATTTGATTCGACAGAATCAGATCAAGCGCGTCTTGTTCGCTCCGTTCCGCCCGCTTAACTAGCGGCATGAGCGCGCAGCCAGCGCTGCGAGCACGACTCATGGTGCGCGCTCGGGGCTTGAGCTTGGTACATAGTGGGACCACTCACAGATACGCTTTCTTCCTTCCTTTCTCTGTGGACTATAGGACATTCACGAAACCGAGTCCGTCATGGAGCAGTTTAATGTCGAGAGGTACGTGAGCTCCTCCTGTCTGGAGCTGAGGATTCACGAGGAACTGAGGCGTCACGATGGGATGTGCAGGGCCTTCGCCTTCATGACGGGCCGTCGTCTCCAGCGCCGCTACAGAGGCGTCTACACCAAGGTAGGCAGACAGGCGACGCGCTAAGAGATACTGTGGGTGGAAATCTGAGACCTCGTGGTTTGATGGTGGGATGGCTTTAGTACTCCTTCTGGACGCAGTTGGCGACGTGGTGCATGGTCGTCTACGCGCTCGTCGTGCTAGGCTTTATCGCGATCGACTCAAGCTGTACGTTCCCCCTTCTCCCGACGAGTCCAGCGGTGATTGGCTCCTGACTCTTTTTCTCATATGATGTGTACAGCGGCAGATCAGCAGAAAACGTCGGCTTCCAATGCGGCGTTCTACATGGCGCTCACGTTCATCGCCGTCTACGTCCTTGTGCGTGTGGCGCTAATCGTTCGATGGCTGCTTTACTGGATCATTGTAGCGGAGCTGCTGACCTACTTGGCCACGGGAAACATCCACGCGCTGTTTTACTCCGACAGCGATGAGATCACGTCGGCCGAATCCACGCGCCGTCACTGGATCATGGTCGGACTGATTGTCGTCGAAGCCCTCACGATTGTTGTGTACCTGTTCACACATTTCACTTACCCTTGGCTCGTGAAGAAGGACATGGTGAATGCCTCTAACTGGTGGAACGTCAGGCCAGGCAACCAGACCAACTCGTTCACCTACCGCTCGCGCGCTCGCTTCTATACCACCAAGCGCAACACAGTCAAGTACTGCGGTGGCGTGAATTCTGAGGGCCAGCCGCATGGATATGGTATGTGGAGCGATACGTCCTATCACGGCGAGCGGCTCACTGGACAATGGGAGAACGGCATTCCAGTCGGCCCATTCCGCAGCTTCGAGCACGGCAGCGGGTACTCGTTTGTGAACCTGCGCATCGGATTCTGCCACAACCGCGCAGAGCCGAAATCAAATGGCATCTGGTTTTGGCCCAAGCACTCAACAGATGGACTTCACTGGGGCGTGGCGACCGTGGAATGCTCGGTCTCCGGCGGGTTCTTCACATTCCTGCCGACTGTCTCCCATGTCACGCCGTTCAACACGTCAGACGCCCCACAAAACGCGGCGGAAGTGCTTCCGTACCTTCGTACGCCGTCCGACAATGTTGTGTTCACCCACAAGGCTGAAAAGGATTCCAGACAGCCCAGTCTCAGAACCAAGCGCCAGATTTTCCGTGAAAGCTCGACGCCGACGCTGAATCTGTCGTCCCCATCGCTGGACACCGGCAAAGAGGCGTTGATCCTGCTGCACGGCTACAACTGCTCGCTGGATTACGGCATGAATCGTCTCGCCCAGCTCTTGGCATTGGGGGATTTCCCGTCGCATATTCACCCGTTCGTATTCAGCTGGCCCAGCGGTGGAGTGTTGGCCTACTTCCAAGGTGAGTGGTTCCTGTTAATCGGGTGATGCGCTCTGATTCAGCTTTCTCACCATCCTATCTGTTTACACTGACGAAACAGCTAAGGCCGTGGGCAGCGAGAGCGAGCGTACAGCCGACGACTTCGATTCGTTCCTGCGCAGTCTCGCTGATGCCGGATACACGTCCATCAACATCATTGCGCACTCCATGGGTGCGCGAATCTACTTCAATTCGCTGAACCGTGGCTCGCTGGACGACATTCTGATGGTAAGGCTCGTTCATTTCTTCATCACTACTGATCTTCTCACGTCGGTCTTGTACTTGGTCTTGCAGAAAGCTGGCGAGCCTCCATCGGGACACCCGAACGATCACGGCTCCAAGAAAATGCGGCTGTCAACGCTCACGTTCGCGAATCCGGACTATTCACGCGATGATTTCGTCAAGTTCGGAGGTGGATATGATCTCTCGCGCCGCTTCTGCAACCACATCACGCTGTATGCGGACAACATGGACGGCGCGCTGTACTATCTGGAGTTCCTGTCCAAGAAGAGCCTCTGTGGACCGCTCAACTACTCGCTGGGCAAGCGTGGCTACATGATGCATCGCGATGGCTCTGAAGACGATCTGTCCGAAGGCTCGGCTGCTGCCTTCCGCCAATGGCAGGATCGCAATGCTTCCGGTCTTCTGGACATGGATCTTGCTGTGGCCATGGTAAACCAGCAGGGCCACTTCCCGGGCGTGACGGCGTACGCGTACAACCGCGATCTACCCGATGGCCGAGCCGGCGCTGGTGAGCAGGAAATCCCGCGACAGTATCTGGATATGGACGTGATCGACACGACTTGGATGGACAACAACGTGCACGCCATTCGTCACAACTACTTCAATCTGAACCCCACGGTGGTACGTAGATAGCGGCGTCTGCTCTCTCTGCTCTGGTATCTGGCTGACGCAATTCACTCCTTGGATCCACAGGTTGACGATCTCCGACACTTGATTGTCGGCAAAAAGCGCGCGCGTTTGCGTCCGGGCTTGCTGCAAACCACTGCGGCCGAGAACGTGTACATCTTCTTGGTCGCGCCTTCGCACGTCAAGAACAAGTGAGTATGGTGAGTCAAACTATAAAAGGCGCATGCCATTACGGTCATAGAGAATAGAGAACCTGCGCCCACTGAAGCCCGTCGTCTCCATTGAATGAGACTGGCGTCCATGAATGAGTCATGGCGCCCGCCCACCGGTCAGCCCACCTGCTGAAAAGATACGGTATGCAAGGCGCATGTTGCGCGTTTGTTGCTTGAGGCGACCTAAATCGAATTTAATGTAGTGTGTGACAGTACTCGGTATGTCCGTTTTTTCCCTTTGCGTATCCTAACAAACCTCCGCATTGGAACAGCCAGCACGACGGCGGCATCATCCCTCGATCTCTGAGTGCGGGGGAGGGGAAGAAGGGCGTATTCATCGGCCATCGATACCACGCTGGATTCACAGTCGTCTCTGGATTCAAGGCTCGAAGAAACTGCGCTCGAACGAGTGTTTTCCAGTTAGAGAGGGCTGCTAGAGTGACGGCAGAGCGGCAACATGAGTTGGTCGACTTCGCCCACAACGAACAAGAAGAACCAGCCCGCCGCGTCGACTTCGCAGCAAAGCAACGCATCTCCAGATGGTGTAGAGTCCTCGGTTGGCGCAGAGGAAGAGGTCGTCGTCCCGATCGTACTCTGGGATGGCGTGCCGCAGATCGAGGTCTCGTGCCTGCATGTGCTCTACTTGCCTATGTCCCAGCCAAGCCAGAACTCAAGCACAGCACATCGAAGGCAGAGTACGAGCAGCAATGGGTCAGCCAGACTATCAGCGAGTGCTAATGCGAGTAATCGCGGATCAGTCAAGAATATTGGGCTCCGGTTAATGCTTTCTGGTGATGAAGATTCTGACGATGACCAAGACGAAGCGGAAACCTATCAGGTCTGCGTGTTTGCAGGTACGATCGATGGAGCAATTTTCTACTGGTCGTTTGAACAGGACACAGTCGTACAAGTGAATATGCTATTGTTTGATTCGTCTATTGGGTCAAGAGGACCGTCGCCTGTGCAGGGCATCGTGAGCGGAATTGACGAATGGGGCCAAAGCATGCTGATATCGATAACACGGGACGGAGCAATTGCTCGATGGCAATTGCCCAATGGTCATTGTTCGTATGGAAACGCCTCCTTGGCGAAGCAGCTAGCGCCAATCAAGGGAATGGAGATGTTTTGCAACAATCATTATGCAATGGTGTACAGCCAAGAATCGCGAATGATGGTACTCGATACTTTGAAGATGACGCTTCTATATTGTATGGACACAGCACAAGAACAAGTTCGACGAAGTATTGCAGTTGGCGAGTTAAAAGTACCATCGTTGCGTTTTTCTACCGGTCAAAACGTCGTTAGCAAGCAGACCGGAGGAATTGGAAATAGCACTCGCACCATTGATACCCAAGGAGAATTGACATCATCCTCGCTGGCGCCTACTCAATCGGGTATCAACTCTAACGTATTCAGAAATAACAAGTCTTCGTTAGCAATGTCAAGTGGAACATTTGTATGGGACTCGCTGGTGCTTTCTTTGGGATCAGAAGGACTTGTGAAGTGTTTTCTATGGGCAAAACCACGTAATGGAACGGGAGTTCCATCATTTAGCAGTAATGGTTTAGGTCCGAGTCAATTTGGTGGATTCCAGTGGTTTCAAGAAAGCTGCTGGGTTATTTCGTGGGCTGACGATGCAGACGACATCACGTGTTCTCAGAGCACGTCTCTCAAGGATGTGGACAACATGAATCCACAGACAGCTCTTATGCGGTCTATCAAAGAAAGTTACTTTCCATTAGCGCTCCACATATCCCCAGATTCATCACTCGTCTTGTTTATCTGGAAGACAAAGTGGGTTGTTTTGAAGCGCAAGTGGTTATGCAAGATTGGCACTTCAGGAAACGTGGGTAAACAACCATCCAAAGCAAAGCCAAATGTGCGTGTTGGAAGTTGCCGTATCCCCCCTTCGTCATTTCTGGCTTCCAGTTCAGTAAATGAAAGCGACGTATTCTGGGAGAATGGTGCTTTCCTCGCAGATAACCAGCTTGTTATGTGGACTAATACTGGCCATGTCTTCCAATTTCCAACATGCGGAAGCTCTATGACTAGTGGTGGCAAACTGTTTATTTTCACAAAGGATCAAGATCAATTTGTACCAAGAAGCAATCACAAAAATCTCGCGGTAATTGAACATGGTAACTTTGTAGCATTCATGAATCAATGCGAGTGCTGTGCTTCGAAGCCAGAGCATTCAAAAGCAAATCTTCGACCATGGCAATGTAATCACACGTACGCAGGATTTACAACTCGTGCGATGCCTTTGTCGACTTCAGGATACGCTAGATCACCCAGCTCTGCCTCATCCAGTTTCCGTCTCTTTCATATGTGCAAGCGTGGAAGTTTTGGTTGTTGGACATTGTCATCGTCTCAATACTCCTCACCTCCACGAATGTCAAAATCTTCTGCTTTTCCTGTGCATTTGTATGATCGAGTAAAATTTCACTCGCTAGCCGAAGGTTACGGTGGAAACGTGCTAGCATCTAAAAAGGACGACAGATTTCAGTCCGAACCACGCCGAGAGGTTTGTGTTTCGCATATTATGCTTGGCCGAGACACAAGTTCAAGTAGTGCGTACGATCGCTCTACTAATCGTGTCTACCGAAGAAGAAAGCGCCACGAAGCGTCGAACCGATTGCCAGTAAACACTATGAAACCCTCGCTAAATGGGTTTGCTGCATTGAATACGACTCCTTCTGTACCAGCAAGCGTTTTACCTACTGCGTTAGGTCCGGTTGCGCTGCGACCACCACCACCAATCACATCAATGATACCAACTCGAGCTATTGAGGATAACACTGCATCTGTGGAATCGATGTCTCGCCATCTTATGGATGTACCATTATTTGCAAAAGGTTTTACTGATGGAAATGTTGAATTTGGCTTACTTGGGAATATGCAAATGCCTTTCGCAGAAGCGAGTAATGAGGCCGATGTTCGAATTACCTGTCATCGTGGCAAAGTTACAGCTATTGCACATTGCTCATGGGTAGCAGCATCTAACTCAAATGATGCATCATCTTCATTTTCGACTGTCCAAGCGATTACAAGTGGAATAAGGAAAGCCAAGTCTGGAAAAACGGTTAATGCTGTCGATGATTCTTGCTTGGCAATGGATAAAAATCCGTTCTATCGCTCACGATTCCAACCAACAGCGTTTCAGAAACGAAGCCACTCCAGTCGTCATATGAGTATAACTGGCAGTGGTCACATGAATTTCAATATCCCACTGTCTGCGTCTGCTCCATCAAGTCCGAAACAAAGAACACCATCATCGGCCAAATCTGGTCTGCCCTCTGTGAATGTTCATTTCATGGTTTTTACTGGTGGCCAGGATGGGATACTGAAGATAATAGAGTTGACACTTCGTCCATTCGATACGAGCTTTCACTGCGAAGCCATCGTTTTGCAGCAATTCCGGAAACATCGTGGAGCAATTAAAGATATTTCAATATCTCCTCTTACTCGAGATCTGAACAGCAAAACTTTCCCCGAACGCTTTGTGGCAACCGTCGGTATTGACAATAAAGTTGCTGTTTATGCTCCGTTGTACAATCAAAATCCGAATGGAAGAGGATCGCTTACTGGCTCCTCGATCAAGGGGCACTGCGGAATTGAATGGGAATGCATATTGGAGCTTTGTGACCATAACGATGTGATATGTGGATTAGATTGGCATCTCGAGCGGGGGTTGCTGTTCATTGAATGTGAAGATCGTATGCTTCATGTGTGGAACGTAGATACTGGTATATTGGAACGGTCTCTCCCCAGCGCTATGATTTATGGTGGCGGAAATCCAGTGCAGGATGGTGGTGTGAGTGAAATTAGTTCGAAGCTCTCCGTGGATTGTGGCAGTTTTGCGATTGGTGGATTTGTTCTCCATTTGCTCAATTTTAATGTGATGAAAAGTGCCGAATATATCAAGCAGTCGTGGAGGCTTTATTTTTATGCTCTGACAACAATTGGAAATATATCACAAGGCAGTAGTGAGATGGGCTCTCTAACTTCTCCATATGCTATTGGATCGATAGAACTTCTTCTGCTATCGTTTCTGCTATCATGGGGTGCGACCAATGAGATTGACCGAGCATGTCGTGAACTTCTTGGTTTAAATACACCCCAAATGCTTTATTCATGTGCATTGCGAGATTCTATCTCAGGCGCACTCACCATCCCTCTTCCTTGGAAATCGGTCGAAAAACAGACTCCCAAATCGGTGATGTCTACACGACAAAGCAAACCAAATTCATTTGTTCGAAATTGGCAGCATTCATCAGCTCTTTCAGCAACGTTGGCGCTTGGTATCATTTCCCTTTCAATGAATTTAATGGAGCATAAGTACTCTAAAATGAACAGCAGAGGCATGACGATAGATGATGACAAAGGAAAGATTAGTGCTCTCATATTACCGTCTTCACCTCGAAACAAAGAAGAATTTCATGTACTATGGAGTCAACTGATAACACAGCACTCAGTAGTTCTTCCAGATTATGTGCCACTTTTTCGTGAACCTGCTCTGGAGTTTTTGGCAAGATTTGGATTTCACTCGTGTGATTACACTCAACTTGCTGCTCGAACTTTGCTTAGTGGAGTGATTAAACGCCTGGAGCCTACATTGCGAAGTGCTTTAACAGCCGAATACTCTACAAAGCTTCATTGCGAATTAGTGCGTCTTGAAATAGAAACAGGTTGCAAGTTTAATGGTTCTGCAACCTCGGGTGGGATAGATTTTTCTTTGGTTGTCTCTCGACTGGGTTCGCTTGTAATTCTTTTGAGCATGATTGGGACTTGCTATCCAGGAGAAATATCGCCTGCTGGCGCACGTGAAGTGTGCGATATTTTGGTTTTCTTGCTGAAAGCGAATGCACAATTTGTCGCGTCGGTATCTGCAGAGTTATTGACGAAAGGACTCATGTTATTTCGGCCTCACCTTGTTGACTTGTCGTCGTTAATATGTCAGCTTCTTATGATCGATATGCGCGAAAAACAACGAAACCCAAACAACGATGGCAGCCCCCAATTTGGTAGCAATGCACGTGTGTTAGCCAATGGAGGAAGCAATGCTGCGTTGAGTCTTCTGGTAGAACTTGGAGCATGCGAGACTGCCTTTGTTCTGACATTACTTCAGCAAGAAATGCACAATGCCGAACGGTCACACGCTTTTCGAGAGTGTGCTTTGTTGTACCTCACGGAATTGATTAATGCTCACTATTTGCTTATGTATCGTCACCTCCCAGCGGTTGTGGACACTATCATGTGCTGCCTGGATCCAACGAAGCCTGAACGACGTAAACGGTGCCTTGAACTGAGCACAAGATGTTTGCATAATTTGGTTCGACGCTTTCCAATGGTTGATTTTCACAAAGAGACTCAGCGATTGGCGATTGGCACGATGGAGGCAGTGATTTTTATTTATGATTTACGGACCGCCACGAAATGGCGAGTTTTGGATGGACATACGTCGGCTATATCAGCTGTTGCATTCAGGCAAAATGATGGTCATATGCTAGTGTCCTATGCTGCACGCGAAGGAAGTGTGCGATGGTGGAATAGTGGAAACGCCGGTCTATTTGGTGGTATGTTGAAAATGCAGCAATCATGCTTGAAGGAGCACAAGCTGGAAATACTTAAAACCATCGCGAACGCACCATCTTCAAGTGGTGGTGCCAGTGCTGACTTGAAACAGGTCATTCAAATCTGCCGATTTCAATTTTTGACTCTCTCGGAGAAATCTTCATCTGGTGAGCAGAAGGAGAAGAAAGTTTTGCGATTGACGCGTGAAGACGCGAGTCAAGTGCAATTTCTTTTGTAGAAAATAAAGTTTGTGAGAGTAATTTTAGTACTGGATTGCGGTTGTCAGTTTTGAGATTTGATAACGTAATTCATTTGCCTCATTTGTTTTTCACATGTGACGGAGCGACGAGGAAGATGTAAACATTTTCTGCGGCCATGGTCTTGAGCAGAGAAGGGCGTAGACTAGCGCGTTTCTTCCCAATAATCAAGTGGCGCAAATCCTCAACCTGGAGAGCACAAGCAATCCAAGAAGGTGATTAGATTGATTCCTTATGGCCAATAATATTTTGGAGCACTTTTTACTTACAATTGTGGGATTGAGATTGAAGTAGTTGTGGCGAATAGCGTGCACGTTGTTGTCCATCCAGGTTGTATCGATCACATCCATGTCCAGATATTCTTCCAATTGCTCACGCACACTTTGGTCGGCTCCTTCTTCAGACTGCTCGGGATCGTTATTGTATGCAAACGATGTGACACCTGCAAATTTTCGCTGCTGATTGACCATCACAACAGCCGAATCCATGGCGACGGATTGTGAAACGTTCAGTTCCTGGAGAAGTAGATCCTCGTTCTCTCGATGGCTCGGTTCGTCACGGTGCATCATGTACCCTCGTCTCCCGAGTGCATAGGCCAATGGCCCACACACTTGCTTCTTGGAAAACACCTCGGAGTAGAACAGCGCACCGTCCATGCTGTCCGCGTACAGAGTTATATGCTTGCAAAAGCGGGTGGAGAGGTCATATCCGCCTCCGTATTTTACAAACTCATCGCGCGAATAATCTGGATTGGCGAACGTGAGTGTGGAGAGGTACATTCTTGCTTTGCCGTTTGCCATATTCGCAGACGATCCAACTGGCTACAGTCATGAATGGTTGAGTGAGCATATAAATCCATTGGTATTGTGCAGTCATAGCCTGAATTGGTACTTACAATGAATACGTCGCTTAGCAAGCCACTTTGAAGAGCATTGAAATACACTCGTGCGCCCATCGAATGCGCAACGATGTTGATGCTCGTGTAGCCAGCATCCGCAAGACTCGTCAGAAACGATTCGAAATCACTTGCAGTCTGTTCGCTCTCAGATCCGACCGATTTCGCTTTGCACACCACATCTTTTTGTCAGAGCGGATATCGTATCACTTGCAACCAAGAACGACTTACCTTGGAAGTATGCCAGCGTGCCTCCGCTCGGCCAGCTGAACACAAATGGATGGATATACGATGGAAAATCTCCTAGCGCAAGGAGCTGTGCAAGCCGATTCATTCCGTAATCAAGCGAACAATTGTAGCCATGCAAAAATACGAGCGCTTCCTTCTCAACAACGCTGGTTGATGATGAACCAAGCACTGGGCAGGAGCTCTCCCGAAAAATTTGACGTTTGGTCACTTTCTTGTTTGTCTTTTCTGGCTTGTGGCTGAACACCACGTCGTCTGCTGGCGTTCGCAAGATGGGTGAGATATCTGATGCATTCCTCAGGTTTGGCTCGTTAAAATGAGTAATGTGGTTGACAGAAGGTAGAAATCGAAAGAAGCCACCCGAGACTGAGCATTCCACTGACGCCACACCCCAGTGCAGTCCATCTTGTGAATGCTTTGGGAAGAAATCGACTGCGTCAGGCGTTGCCTCTCCACGATTGTGGCAGAAACCGATCCGTAAATTCACGAATGAATAACCGCTACCGTGTTCAAAGCTGCGGAACGGGCCGATTGGGATGCCATTCTCCCATTGTCCAGTGAGCCGCTCGCCGTGGTAGGATGTGTCGGTCCACATGCCGTACCCGTGCGGCTGTCCCTCGCCGTTCAGACCACCGGAGTATTTGATGAGATTCCGCTTCTTGGTGTGCAGGATCGGGCTTGATTGATATGTGAGCGTGTTGTTTCGCCGCCCTGGGTGTACGGACCACCAGCGCATGGCGTCGACAATGTTCTTCAGCACGAATCCCGGGTACAAATAATACAAGAAATAGGCCACGAGAACCGTGACCACCTCCACGATGACAAGTGCAACGATGATTGCGTTGCGTTGTGAGACTTGCGTGTCACTTAGGCTTGTGTCTAACCAAAACAACGCGTAGATGTTGCTCGTGACTGCGTACGTGAGCATTTCGGCCACAATGACCCAGTAGATGACCCATCGAACAATCATCGCAACTTGCACGAACACGTAGACGACAGCGATGATGATAACCATGTAGAAAACACTGTTTGATGTGCTAGAGTCATCATTCTGGTCTGTGCATTTGCAAACGATTAGACCGAGTGCGCAAGACGATCAGTAGTGCATGAATCCTACCATCCGAGCCGAACGCCAGTACCGCCAACACAGCCAGCGTGTAGATGACAACGATCCACGTCACGAGCTGCATCACGAACGAGTCCTTCTTGTACACGCCTCGATATCGACGCTGTAGCCTTCGCGCCGTCATCCACGTAAACGTACTGGCTCACAAAGGCAAAGCAACACGATCAGATCCCCATCGTAGGTCAGAAGCGGCTGCTCCAGACGCACCAATGCGCATTGAACCGCCGCACGAGCGCATTCTCCACGTCAAGCGCCACGAAGTCGTCCCCGCGCTGCTCAGCACTGCTCCCGGACAGCAGCGGCGTTCCCCCCGCAGCCATTACTCGTGCTTCTTGGGACTTCTGGGGCTAATCAAATCATCAATGCAAGATGATTACGGCAAAAGAACGTATACCGGCGTATAGTGTTCAGTCCATCCGGATGAACTATTTTCAGCCAATGAGAAGCTGCGCGCAGGTGCGTTTCCCAGTGTGCGCATTGTATAAAAAGATCATGGAAGAGCTGAAACGACTGCCAATCCGTCGTCTGTGCATGAGCCTCCGGTCTCCGGCGGGTCAGACAGCAGCAGGCGGCAGCATCAGGCGGACACCATTGCGCTCCCTCCGCACTTCACGCGTCTGGACGTCCCGGGCCCCATGGCCAGCCGCACTCTGACGCACGACCCGCACCAGAACCCGCACCACCTGCAGCATCAGCACTCGCAGCGTGGCCGTCATGGCCTGGTGGCGCGGCTTCTCGGCTGGAACCGCGTGCGCAGTGCCCCAGGCGATGAGATCTGCGAAATGAGCGAGAGCAGCTGGCTTGCGCGCCGCAAGAACCGCGTGTTGTTTGTGAACGACGTCGTGCGCACACTCGAGTACGCGTCGTACATGGAGAAGAAACTGGACGGTCCGCATTATTACAGCAACCTTGTGCGAACGTCCAAGTACACGCTGCTCAACTTCGTGCCCAAGTCACTCTTCGAGCAGTTCAGACGCATCGCCAACTTCTACTTTCTGGTCATTTCCATGCTGCAATTGTGCACGACGTTGTCGCCTACGAACGAGTACTCGACCGTCGGGCCGCTAATGATCGTGCTGTTCGCGACAATGGTCAAGGAAGGGTTGGAAGACCGGCTGCGACATCGACAAGACGGTATTGTGAACCACCAGCTGGTCAAAGCGCTCGGTGCGACTGTGGAGGACAGACATCGAGATCCATCCTCGGGTAAAGTGGATTCTACACCGCAGATTGTGACAGGACTAGCACGTGGCCATCATGACATGCAGAGCTCTTCCAGCAGTCGAAGCATAGCTGGCGGAGCTCAGACCTTCCAGTCAATCTACTGGAAAAATCTGCAGGTGGGCCACATTGTGAAAGTGGACGAAAACTGCCAAATCCCAGCTGATATTGTAGTCCTCTTCACAAGCAACGAAGAGTCAGATGCAATGTGCGAGACGTCAAGCCTGGATGGCGAATCTAATCTCAAGGTGCGTCACGCTATTAAATGGAATCAAATCGTGCCAAGCGCTGTGCAAGATTTTGGCTCTGCTTTGGACGCTGAGATTCGATGTGAGCTACCGAACAAACGCTTGTATAACTTTGATGGGGTACTGCGTGTTTCATTTGCAAATTCAACCGCTAAAACTGCTGCAGTTGAACAACAGCAACTGCTCAAGATCCCACGAACGAACAGTGCACCGCGTGGCCCAATGCCTGATGTCGAAGAGATTCCAATTAACGTCGAGAATATTTTATTACGCGGAATGAAACTGTGCAATACCAAGTGGATCATTGGCGTTGTTGTTGGTGCTGGTAATGATACGAAATTGATGCAGAATATGAAAGCAGTGCCGTCCAAGTTTAGTCGGCTCGATGTCGTGACGAACCATTGCATTCTGATGATATTCGTCGTGCTCTTTGTGGCTTGCTGGATTAGCTCCATTCAAGCAGCAATTTTTGCTACCAAGGTGCATAAAAGACCTGAGTACGCCCGAGCACTTCCATACGTTGGAGATCTGAGCATTGCATCCTTTGTGCAAGTCTGGGTCACATACCTCATTCTATACAACAACATGGTTCCTATCTCACTGTACATCAGTCTTGAGATTGTAAAATGGTATCAGGCTCGCCGCATTGAAAACGACCCAAGAATGATGTGTCCTGATACTGGGCATGGGGTTACTGCGCGCACATCCAATGTTAACGAGGATCTTGGACAGATCAAATATATATTCAGCGATAAAACTGGAACTCTCACAAGAAATCAGATGCTGTTCAAGGTATGCAGCATTGGAGGGATTATTTATGATGGAAGCTCCATGAAATTACGTCAGCGGGTAGATTCTATATCACAAGGCATCATGTCGAATCCGTTCGTTGGGTCTACAGCAGCATCTAAAGCAGCAGCAGCGGCTGCCGCTGCTGCGGTCGTGAATTCATCAGGGCGAGGAAGCGGAAGTGGTGACACCGGGCGTACATCCAAGCAAGCACTAGTTACTGAGAAAGATGTTCGACCGTACTACCAACTGATCAAGATGATTCAAAATCCATCTCGATATTTGGGAAAAGAGAAGAACTCAATTGATCTCGCAAGGCCGTTTTTTCGGTGCTTGCTGTTGTGCCATTCGGTTTCTGTAGCTCTGGATGAAAATGCTCCGGCCACATCAAGAAGTGCTACTACTACCTGCAGCGTAGATGTAAGTCCAAAGGAGCATGCACTAAGCCAAATTGCAGGTGCAAATACTCTGAATGGATCAATAGATGCTCATGACACATTTACGTGGAATGGAAAGCCAGCGCGAAAGTATTTTGGCTCGTCGCCAGATGAGGTTGCATTATTGGACGCCGCAAGTGAATTTGATTGCGTGTTTGAAGAACGAAATGGTGATATCATTCGTATTCGTCTTTTTGGAAAATCGGAGTCATACCGCTTGCTCGCATTGAATGAATTCGATAGCACGAGGAAGTGTATGTCCGTTGTCGTGAAGCGGATTTATGCTGATGGAGATGAAAAGGAATCGAACAATGGTGATATGGTAGGTGGATGTGAAGAAAAACTTAACGTACCAAGCAAGGTAAACCTGCGGCGACCACCACAGCAAAGTTCGCGTTCTCTGCTTGATGATAGCAGAGACAATTATCTGGATTTAGATCGGCCATGGGATGCAGTTGACGATGAAGATTTTGATGGCAATTCACTTAGCAGACGTCGCTGGACAGAAAATCATATGGAAGATGAAGATGATATTCTCGTGTTTACTAAGGGCGCTGACACCGTTATGTTTGCGAATGCAGCAAACGCCCAGGATATCAGCAATTTGGGTCTTCATGTGCACTATTTTGCTGCAATGGCACTACGTACCTTGCTTCTAGGGTACAAGACCCTGAGCACAAGGGAATACGTAGTGTGGAAGACTGAATTTGACATGGCGCGAAAGTCTCTATCAAACCGTGAGCAACTGTGTTTGGATGTCGCCAAAAAAATCGAGACATCAATTTATCTTTTGGGGGCAACAGGCGTCGAGGATTTGCTTCAAGATGGTGTCAGAGAATGCATACATCAGTTAAGCCTGGCTGGTGTGAATATTTGGATGCTCACAGGGGACAAAGATGAAACTGCTATTTCTGTTGCAAATATGTGCGGTCTTATTGGCGAGAAAAGTAAGATGATCATCATCAAAGGCAAGACCAAGCAAGACTGTCTGGATGAAATTGCAAATGCTCGGCGAAAGCTTAAACGAGAAGGTTTGTGGGTTCCGGGCGTAGCTTCGCGAAATGTCTCTTTGGTGATAAACGGAGAATCTCTTGACTTATTGTTGGCTGATTTGTTGACAATGCCATCGGGCAGTGTTCGCAGATTATCAAATCAGCGCTCTGATACAGGACACACGGACCCACTTGGGGATGGCCATCCAGCCAACAAAAGTGATTCTGCCTCCACAAAATCAGCTGGCAGTCTTCCATTGCAACTTCCTAACAACAGTATTGCTCGACAGCGAATTTCATCTCGTAACGCATCAGCGCGACGCTCACTCGGAGAAGCAATGACATCAGTGCATGCGTCACATGAAATTTTTATGGAGCTCGCGACTCAATGCTGTTCTGTTGTTGCTTGCCGTTTGAGCCCAATGCAAAAAGCCCAAGTAGTCAGTTTAATGAAATCTGCTCCTGGGCGTCCACTAACATTGGCAATCGGTGACGGTGGGAATGATGTCAGCATGATTCAGGAAGCTCACGTTGGTATAGGCATATATGGTCATGAAGGGATGCAGGCTGTTCGCGCTGCAGATTTTGCAATTGGAACGTTTAAGCATCTTTCTCGATTGCTACTGGTTCACGGAAGGTGGAATCATCGCAGGGTTGCACGTGTGATTCTGTTTTCTTTTTACAAAAACATGGCTCTCATCCTGACATTATTCCTGTTTTCATTCAAAAACGGATATTCCGGTCAGACGCTCTATGAATCATACTTGATGGTTGGCTGGAACGTACTATACACTGTTCTGCCGATATTTGTGCTCGGTATTGCAGACGAAGATATTCGTGACTGTACTGTGCTCAAGTATCCTTTCGTGTACAGGAGCTCGCTGAAAACAAGTGAATTAAGCGTTTCGAGGTTAGGTCTTTGGATGTTGAATGCTTTGGCACATTCAGTGCTTGTATTTTATATTACAAGTCGGTCATTGGATGGTGTCTCGTCTCACGGTAAATCGTCAGGTCTTTTTACTCAAGGTACCGCGGTCTATGGAGTCTTGGTTGTGACTGTTACTTTCAAAGCATCTCTAAACATGCAGCGTCTACATCGGTGGACCCGCCCACACTATTTTGCACTCTTTGGTGGCTTTTCGGCTTTTCTCGTTTTTGTTATTTGCTACTCACGAGTCTACGCGATGCTTCCTACTTTTGATGTATTTCGTGATTTTTACGGCATAGCTGGGATGCTTTTTGTTGAAGGTGTATACTGGATGACTGTCCTACATACCTGCGTGGCCTGCATTGTCGCTGATTTTGCTATCACATATTTGCGTCATATGTATTTGCCTTCTAGCAATGATATCATTCTGGAAATCGACAGTGGACTTGGAGAAAAGAGCACTATGAAGAAACAAGACGGAGACGCTTCTTCTTGTAGCTCACCTGACGTGTCTAAACGTATTGAAGCTTCATCAAGCCGCACAGATGATCTTGGCTCAACTAATACTACTGCCACTGGCAGATCCGACCTCACTTCGTCGTTACTTGATGGGGAATGGAGTCAAAAATTTCTTGATTTTGATCGCCCCACAGAACACGACGAACTTTCTAAGCAACTGATCATGTTACAGCGTGAACTAGCTCAGGATATTGGATTGCCAGATCCCATTTTGAAGGAAGATGACACTCAAAGCTCTCGATCGTTAAGCATTCAGCCAAGTGTCCACCCATTGACGCTTGAGTTTATGGGTGAAGAGCATCAACAACTTGAAAACGAATTCGAACTCACCTTTGCATTGCGTGAGCGCTCGCGAATTATTCTTGTGCTGAAGATATTGGCAGCTGTCATTCCTATGTATGCTGTCTACGAATACTTCTGGGAAAAAGAAAGCAAGTACATTTACATTCGTCTGAGTTATTTCATTTGCGACCTACTCTATATGCGCCTGGCTCGCACAAATTTTTTTCGGGATAACTATCAAGGCGCGATTCTCGTACCTCTTTGTGCAATTGGTATGGCATTTACGGTGACAATATCTGATACTGGCAAATTTGCAGCAACACTTTTTCCGATTGCAGTATTTGTTGTAATTCGGATCAAATTTTTGTACGCACTCATTCTGGCACTCTACAACGTTTCATTTTATTTGTTGGCGGACAAGGTCGGTTTTAAATCGGAGAGCACAAGCAGCCAAGACACAGTCGATCTCGCGCTTTTCGCGTTCTATCTCGCGATTGTTATTTGGTTTGGTGCCAACTCGTGCTACTCATTGCAAACAACAATGCGACGAGATTTTTTGCAAAGTCGCTCTCTCTTGATAGAGCAAAAAAGGTCAACTCAGATTTTGAAGAATATGCTCCCTGAGCATGTGGTACAACGCATGCAAAAAGGGGAGACACTGATTGGCGAGGATGAAAAAGACGTGACAATTTTATTTTGTGATATCGCCGACTTCGCCTCGTTCGTCAAAAGATTCAGCCCGACTGAAGTCGTCTCACTGTTGGATCGGGTTTATTCGCTTTTCGATCAGATTTGCCAAAAGCACGGAGTGCGAAAAATGGAAACGGTGGGCAAAACGTATATGGCTTGCGCAGGACTACAAGGCAAGGATCGTGGAAGAGAAGCGGCCCTTCGTGCTGTGTGCATGGCCCTTGATATGCTTGGTTTCCTTGAAAAATGTCGTGCTACGAACGGAAATGGCATTAAGCTTCGCATCGGCATTCACTCAGGGAGAGTTGTGAGTGGGCTGGTTGGCATGAAAAAGCAACAATTTTCTCTGTTTGGAGACACAGTGAACACGGCGTCACGAATGCAATCAACTGGAGTCACTGGGTGCTGCCAAATTTCGCAGGTAACGTACAAGAAACTGGCCGGCCATTTTACGTTTGAAGAGAGACAAATCGATGTAAAGGGAAAAGGCAAGATGACCACGTATATGCTTGGCGAGCCTGTGAGTGAAATTGCTTTGCTAGCTATGAGCGGCCAGCTGGACAACGTGGTGAAACGTAATTCAGTTGTCTTGGCGGATCCGATTAACAGCGGACGTAAAACGTTTGATGACTTCGTCGCTACGCGCCACCGTATAGTACAAAGTGCAAAAAGGCGTTGGGCCAAATATGATCCCATACGGTTTCTTCTTGGATCCTCTCCGAACTCTGCGCTCAACTCTAATCAAGACAGTGCAAATGTGGAAAACGATATGCTCTCTGAGATTCAGCAGTTAGTTTTGTGCTTTAAAGACGCCAGTATGGAGAGCAAATACCTGGAGAGTACGTTGGCGGACCGAGTCGACGGCGCCCGACGCACTCTTTGGGTGTTGGCACTCTATGGAATCTTTGCCTGCTTGCGTGACGTTATCACTGAACTTGTGAATGATGATATCTATACGCACAAACCGGAGAGGACGAAAGCCTACGTGGCAGCTAGCATGAGTCGCTTTGTTTACGCTGTTGTTGTTATGTTCATCATTCGACGAGCACACGATGACTTGATGGACTACTCTGAAATCATGCTGCGCAATCTTCTGTTAGGACTTTACTTTGTGGGTCTGTCATGCTACATCCTCAGTTGTGGCTTTCTCTGGTGGCTCAACTTCGTCACAGAAATTGACATCTCACCCCAGTTTGTCAACATGTGTCTGGATACCGTGCTCGCCATGTTCGTTGTGTCGAATGGCGGATCTATCCTGCACCGCCACGCAGTGATTTTTAACATGATGGCCTTGGCGCTCGTGACGTGTGTGAGCTTGATTATCCTGAATGTCTACAAGCAAGATTCCTCCAAATTCAACACGAACTTCAAGACCAGCTACCCGATTGTGCTGACATATATCTCAGTGATCACCAATATAATTGCCTCGCAAAGCGTCGAGTTTTTTACTCGGCGACAGATATGGCTCAAAACGCGAACCCAGCTAGAGACCATGAATGCGGACCAGCTCTTGTATCAGATGCTCCCGGCTGCAGTCGTCATGCGTCTGAAAGAAGGAGAGACGGTGTGCGACCAGCATCAGCAGGTCGGCATCCTGTTCTCCGACATCAAAGGGTTTACATCCATCGCATCGCAGGCCGACACGGCGCAAGTGGTCAATATCCTGGCATCTCTATTCTGTGCATTTGATAAGTTGACTGAGAAGCACGGCGTGTTCAAGATGCAGACCATTGGCGATGCATATGTGATTGTGTCGGGGCTGCCCTATGTGGACATGAGCATCGGGCCCGTCATGACTGGAGCAGGAAACGTCAGCAGCGGCATGGCATCGTTGAGAGCTGGTACGAACCGGGTCCTGCCTCTCAGTGTGGCCGAAGTGACCTCTGCAGCGAATGGTGATCAGCAGGGAAGCCGTGCTCGATCTCGTCGCAGCACATTGAAGCAGAAGTTTCAGATGCATATTCGCAGCCATATTCGCGATTTGTTGGCCATGGCGCGTGATATGCACAAGGAAGTGCGCAAAGTGCAAGATCCCAACACAGGCGAGCGGCTGCAAATGCGCATCGGAATTCACGTTGGCAACATCATTGGCGGCGTCATTGGTACCACAACTCTGCGGTACGACATGTGGGGACCCGACGCGCTGACAGCCAACGAACTCGAGTCCAACGGCGTCCCTGAGAAGACACTGGTGAGTCCTATCGTGGTCGATGTCGTGCGAGGAATGCCCGATATCCAGTGCACGTTCTACAAGAAGACCAACTTCACCAACGTGAGCATGATGGACACGTACATTGTGGACTTCATCGAGCCTCCGGATGGAGATATGAGCGGCACTGGCACAAGCGCTGTCGCGCCCATCGGCACAGTGACCGAGGAGACTGAAGTCGTATCCGCTCGCATCGGAGCCAACAGTAGTGGCGCCGATGGAGAAGCAGACAGTGCGGAAGACTCGTTGAATGCCAGCAGTAGCAGCACCACGGCGCTGCTTGCCAACCCACCGACTAATACGGGGACAAATCAGAGCTCGGCTGCAACTCGCTTAACCGCAATCAACAGCAACCAACCCACACCAACAGGCAGCAGAGTCAACAGTCGAAGCATGTTGCCTGGCGTGAGCAGCGCGGCCTCGGATCCTGCGACGTTGTAGATGTACCCATGTTGCTCCCCATCCTATTTATTAATTTTCAGAAATGCAGCAGACCTGTACAAATTAATATCTCTTGTAGAGAGAGTTGTCCCTAGAAAGAGGTCTGGAGCTCATTGCGACCGCGTGACAAGCATTCCTCATGTCCACCGCGGGCGTGCTGGATGGCCTGCTGCGGCTGCCGCTGCCCGACGGCTGCGCGATCGCAGGCAGCTGGCTGCTCTTCTTCCTCTTCGCGCGGGTCTTCTTCGCCTCGTGGCTCTTCCGCGACTACGAGGTCAAGCCCGGTCTCACGCAGGCAAGCGAAGCTCTCTGTCTGCATGGACGCTGTTGGCAATGGACGCTCACGTATCGCTTTGGTTCTGCTGCAGACGCTCTTCTCGCTGTCGCTCGTGTTCTCCTTCAGCATCTTCGAGATGGTGCTGTTCGAGGTCATGGATGTGCTGCAGCCCACGTCCCGCCAGTGGGTCTGGCGCATCGACCTCATCGCCATGACGTACCTGCTCGTGCTGGTGCTGCCGCTCTCGATCTGCTTCACCATGGCGCGCGAGTACGGCGTGCCCCGCAAACACGCCGTGGTGACCTCTCTGGCGCTGCTGCTGGTGTACCTCTACGCCTTCTGGCGCCTCGGAGCGGTGCTGGACGAGCCCGACGCCATGCAGCCGACCGCCACGGCCATCCTGGTGGTGCCCGCCGCGTTCTTCTCCATCCGCAACTTCGTGAGCCGCGTGAGTCTGCTGGGCGTGATGGTCATGGCCATCCTATCGGGCTTCGGCGCCGTCAACTGCCCGTACGAGTATCTCTCCGTCTTCTGGCGCCGCATCGGAGAGGACGAGATCGCGTTTCTAGAGAAGCGACTGCTGCACAATATGGAGATCCTGCTGGCCAAGAAGAAGCGCCGGGCGTTTGAACAGCGCGCAGTTGTGCGACGACGCATGGCTGGCGACTCACAGAGTGGAAGCGCGCGGTCGCTGTTGAATCCCTTGGGCTGGTTCAGACGCAAGGCGAAAGAAGGTGAGAGGCTTGCACTGCCAAGCTCACTGGCTTGTTTGACTGACTAGATTGACTTGACAGGATCATACATCAAGGACCTGGACGCTGAGATTGAAACGCTGGAGAGTCTCGGACGCGAATTGTTTCTGGAAATCCACGACATGCGCGATGCCCAAGACCGATCCAAACGCGCCCAGACGCTGCGTGGACGGGTGTTCAACCTGTTTGGCTACGTGCTGTCGGTCTTCTGTGTATACAAGATGATCATGAGCACGATCAACGTGGTCTTCCGCCGCAACCGAGAGAAGGATCCGATCACGGATGCGATCGAGAAGCTGCTCTACATCTGGCCGTCGGTCTCACTCTGGATCAACCTTCGCTTCATCTCAGAGATCGCGTCGCTAGCGCTTGTGGGCATTCTCGTGTTCACACAGACGCGAGGGTTTCTGCTCACGCTCGTCAAGATCTTCCGTGCCTGGTCCAGCATTGTGTCCTCCAACAGCGCAGTCCTTTGGCTCGCGCATCTCATGGGCATGTACTTCGTCTCGTCTTTCGTGCTCATGCGCATGAATCTTCATCCGGTGCATCGGTACGTCTTTGTGTGTGTTCGCTCTGAGTCCCAACGCATCTCACATGCTCCACTCACAGACAGCGCATTGATGAAGTACTCGGCGACATCGAGTTCAACGTCTTCCACCGGTACTTCGACATGATGTTCGTCGTCAGTGCGTCTTGCAGCCTCGCGCTGCTGTTTCTACTCAAGCTCTCTCGTGCATCTCGTACGACAAACGACTACGGTGCGCAGGATAAATTCCCTTGATTTGCCATTGCGGTCAGTCTAGTTATTATATAATCAATCGTGTTTGAGAGAAAGCGAAAAACTAAATGACACTGACCGTACGGCTTCTCAGTCTTCATCAGTCGATGCAGACTTCACCTCGAATGTTTCTCTGTTGTATCAGCGCGTGAACCATTCGGAATATCTCAAACGACTCGTTTCAGCTCGTGGCTTCAATTATAAGCCCAAAATCCCATTATCAACATGGATTCAAATGCAGCGCATTGTCGTATTCTACCACATGACGTTCGTCGTCAGTGGGTCCTGTAGTCTCGTGTTGGGCTCACCATCGATCCAGTTTTTACATAATCAATACTCACCGAACGCACTCTTCTCAGTCCTGGACGTAAGGAAATGATTGATAGTCTTGATAAACCAATCGCCCATCAGCGTCCACATGTGCTGCTCGATAGCACCGCTCGCAGAAGAACATAGGGTCAGCGATGCTCAGCCGGTCCCCGTAGCAAACGTGCTTGGCTGTGTACTGCTGACAGATGAAGCAATTCCGCAGTGAGCGGTAGAGCGTGTTGGGCAACCGCATGGGGAAGCTCTCGAGCGCGTCATCGTCAAATTCATGCGGCAGTCGGACGTCCCGCAATC
>JAADXR010000344.1:0-32234 GCA_023337935.1 Elongisporangium anandrum
CGATTGAGCTGGTCACGCCTACCGGGTGCATCTGCGAGGGCATCCAAGCCAAGCAGACCAGTTGCGGCATCGCTCTGGGAGACGACGCCTTCCCGATGCTCGACATTTTTAGCGCGATCCATCCAGAGAGCCCAGCAGGTACAACCATACTAGCGCTCAGCCGTGAAAACGAACTGTTTTGCCTTAATTTAAACTCTTTTGGGCCAAGGTCGCGCGAATCTGAGAGGTCCAACCAACTGACACGCTGCCACTGAACCTTAGCCGCCACTCTGTGTTTCTCATGATGCCTACGTGCCCATCTGGAGACGAAGTGTGTGCGGCTGTGCAGACTCTTCTGGACAACGGGGCTCTGGAATCGTCCCTTTTCTTCGTCTCTATCCTGACAACAGCGCCTGACGTCTTGTGCCAATTGTAGCTATTCGCATCGTGACGGCTGCCATTGACCTCAACGTGAGCAACGCTGCCATCTGCCCAGGGCTTTTAAAATTACATTTGCTCATACAGTACAGTGAATGTCCTTGTCCCGTAATTTATTTATAAATTGTTTTACGTTAGAAATTGGGATGCGCAAGTCGGGAGGGGGTATTGATGATTGAGTGCCCTTTTGCGGTCACCATATTCTGGATGCATCGTCTAGGTCGTACAGTACTGCAATGGAGACTGCTGAAATCCACATCGAGAGCGTCGGTCTCTTTGGGTGTTCTTGCCAGCAATGCAAGATGTACTCGACCAATTTACAGAAAGGACGCCTGTGGACTGGCGCTCGACTGGGTATTCCCAGGAGCTTCAACGTGGTGCATTTGGAAAAAAGTTAGGTGCGTTAGATCGAGTCGAATTGTTGTTGTTGTCCTGCTCTAGCATAATGAGCGGCTCAAAGTTTTCTCTTCGCATGGCTTCTGTCGGCCAATCAATCTCAGTGGAAGAGCAGATGAATCCAACTCCTGCAACTCCTTTAATTCCTTCAGGTCCATGCCGTATTGATGCGCCCGTAGCGCGGTAATCCTTCGGGGGGCTTCGCCCTCCCTTCGGATGCCTTACCCAGGTCCCACGAAGCGTAGTATGAAATCCACTGCCACCCGCCATCCGCTTTCCAACTTGGGTAGTATATAAGTTTGTCTCCAACAGTAAGAATGCGTTCTTCATCCTGTACTTCAAGATCGAGTTAGATACAGCGAGGGAATACGTGTTCCGAATTAATCATGAATCTTTGCAAGTGTCAGATTATGGATAATGGCTTGCAAGCTACAAAGCTACTGCTCAGATAGCTTTTTATCCTGGCGAATGAGGTCGCCGATGTTGTCGCTGATAACCCCATCGATCGCGTGACGCTTTTGAAGCTGCACGGATTCGTGGCTCGTATTTTGGTCACCCCACGTGAGCAGAGGTCGTTGGATCTGATTTTTCACGACTTGGACTAGCTCCGGTTCGGCCAGGAACGCCGGGCAGTTCGAAACAATGCCCTGCAGACGCTCCATTTTGACGAAATTCACAGCAAACTGCAGTGATAGACGAGCATCGAAGAGCTGTGGCTGAACAGCACCGTAGGTCAAGAAGAACACCGGGTACCGGGTCTGTTTCGCGCGCAGTATCACACACACGTTGGGATCAAAGCACGAGAAGAACACGCGGCGACTTCCGGCGTGATCGAAGACACACTTGAGGATGGCGTCCACGTAGCTATTCATCGCAAACGCAGGGAGTTCGCGCATGTCGACTCGGTTGCCTATGGGCTCTGGGTACTTGATCTCGACGTTGAGTCCAACTTCGGCAGGAACATGCTTCAGGAGCTCTTCCAGCTGAGGATAGAAATCCACGAGATGCTCTTCGTCGTCGTCGTCCGCAATTTCTGATAGAGAAGAACCAGAGCCACCGTCACTCTTCTTTGTGAGTAGTTGAGTGCGGTGCTTCTTCACAAGTCGAGATAAAGCGGCTCCAAGTTTCTTGCGAGGTACCGGAGAAGATTGGCATCGGCGTAATTGTCGCAGCGACATCTCATGAATACCGATTTGGTATTCTTCTGCCTTGGTACCAAGCGCCCATGCACGCTTGTCTTCCAGACCAACATTCAATACGAAGTCGTGATAAAGGACAGGTACACGATCCTTGGTCAACTGAACGTCAAACTCGACAAAGTCAGCACCACTTCGTCCAGCAAGAATGAATGACGCCAACGTATTTTCTCGCGTCAGCGCATGACGAAATCCGTCAACTTGGTGATACGAGCGACCCATGCCGCGATGGCCAACGTTTAGTGGCGGGCGCTCTCGCCAGTACGAACGCCAGGAGAGGGCCAAGTTATTTGTTGGATGAACAAATGGTTTTACGAGCAAATACGAGACTGCGATTTGACCGACCACATTGAAATCGCCTGTCTCGTTGTTTGAGAAAATGGGAAGCGTGCAGCTCCCTTCTCCATGCACTTTCAGCTGCGATGGGAGCAGAGTTGTGTGACCCAAGCATTGACGCTTTGAGTATGTTTTCGTCTTCTCGTCCATCTGGCAATCAAAGATGCTCAGCACCAAGCGGTAAGACAAAGCTTCACTGACGCTTAATAAAGCCGAACTTGGGATTTTAACGGCAAATGTTTGAGCATGAGTAGAATCCGAAACGTGCACAACTTGGGTATCTTCAGCTCGAACACCAGACGATCCTTTGCGATGAAGGCGTCTTGGTGATTTGCTACCAGTACTCGTAGGTGTAGGCGGAGACACTGTCGCAGCGTGGCGTTTTCGAATTAGTTCAGACCGAATATGCTCAATTTTTTCCTCGCCCAGTGACTCCAGCAAACCATCATAGCTCAAAATCTCGCAGGTAACAGTGTCAGCGGCCTGGAAGGTAGCCGGTGTAGTTGACCACGCACCAAAGAGGGCCATTTCGTTGAAATAAGAGCCCTTTGCAATATTTCCGATCGTGTTGGTGCCAATGGACGATGCTGGTCCCAACAGATCAACTGTCCCTTTCTGGATGAAAAAGACAGCACGCTTGTGCTCACCGTAGCTCAAAATGACTTCTCCCTTTGCGTATGCTTTGGTCACAACGTGAGCTCCTAGATCAATTTTCTTTGCTCTGATCAAAGAGCTGCAGGCCAACTTGTGGAACCACGCGTCACTGGATGCAGTGGGAGAGCGGCCATTGATATTGATGTCGGGATGGTTGTTGAGAAAATCCACAAGAGAAGTTTTCTGCTCTTTCTTGGTCGACAGCAATTGAAGCATCTCGGTGGAATCTCTGTCCAAAAGAGTATTGCTTCGAGCATCCACAGCAAGCGATTTCCACACTGGTAACGCAGGACTTGACGCTTTCTGCCTCTTTGTCGGTCGCTCCGTGTCCGGTGGAGACAAATGCTGATACGTCAGCTCCACTGCATATGCTGCATCACGAGAGGTTTTTCCATTTAGCCACTGAATCGCTGGCTGTTTTTCATTGAAACTTCCGATCCAGAGGCGTATCTCGGTGGCATTTGCGCTAGGGTTCAGCCATCCGCTTTCCACACGTTCTTGAATATCACCGTGCGAAGCGCTGTCAACTCCGTAAAATCCATCATACTGCTTCAATAGAGAGTCTGTTGACGTGTCGCGTGGTTCAACGCCGTCGCCAACGCGCTCGCCCATGATTTCGAGCTCAGCGAACTGAAGAACGCTACCAGTGCTCTCGTGCTGGAGACGCACGTAGCGTCCAACCACATTACCATTTTCTTCCGCATTCGAAGAAGCGTCGGTTGATGCAATCTGGAGCGTTTCCACGCGCTTGTCGCTTGAAAACGTCAGTGCTTGAGCAAAACCTTGTTTCTTCGCCAGTTCCAAGGACCCAGTATCACGCCCAAAGGGTTCTTTTGAGACCAGTACCCACAGCGGAGGCGATGGCGACGAGGTCGATGCAATGGACGTGGCTGGAGGGCGACCATGTGGGTTCTTGGGCTGCACGTGATACGTCAATCCTTTCCACAGATGGATTGCGGAGATGGCGCACGTGTTGCCGAGATCCACTTCCCACCACGGATCAGCCTCCTTGGTCGTACGACAACAACGCCACTCCTGGTAGCCGTTGGTGCACCCATCGTTTCCAAGCGAGGCTGCACGAGGTCCAGGGCACGGCACACGTGGCGTTTCAGATGTCGAGCTTTGGAAGCTTGGCTGGTCTCTAAATCAGTGAAGGAAGCATCGCGTAAGCAAATGGGGTACCATCCATTACGAGGAGCCATTGATCTCCACGTACAGCGCCACGTTGACTCCTTTCGTGATCGTGAGCGTTCGATTCCCTGGGATCGCCTCCCACGACAGGATCTCGAGCGTATCCTTGTGCTTGACCACGTACTTGTACTCGAGCGGCTCGAGGTCCGACTCGAAGCCGACGCTGACGAACCACTTGCTCTCGGTATCCAGCCGCTCGATGGCCGTCATCGGTACTGCAGTCAAGTCACGTCAGTCAGTACCAGTCCCTTGTGCTCTGCGCGTAAAATCGCTCCCGCAGCGCATGATTACCTGCTTGCTCTGCGTCCCAAGCGCCCAATTCGGTGAGATTGCCGAGCAGGAACACGGCCTTGTCGGCCTCGTGCGGCGCCCCAAGCGCACCCAGCAGCCGCACACTGAACTCCACGACCACCGCCGCGTGCGTGCGTCCGTGGGGCTTGGTGGGCGTCGTAGGGCGGCCGCGCTTCCCCTTGGTCTCTGCTTCTGTCTCGCTCATTTCCCCTTTGGTTTCCTCTCTGGTTATGGACGCGCGCAAGGCAGATGGACTCAGAAAGATTCGTTCTGAATCTGAGAAACCGTTGAAGTTGAGCAGTATGGAATCAGACATTGGGTCATCAGTGTGTTTTAGCAGTGGATTATTGGGTTTTATGTTGGTGGCCATTTGATGCGTTACCTTCGTGCGACCTTCTTGTCTCGCGCACATCAATCAACCCGCACCAAGAGCTGATGAAGAATGCGGCAGCGGCCTCTGCGGCCAAGCCGCAGGCCAAGATGCAGGCGGAGCCGGAGCTGTCCGTGTACGAGATGAAGCGCCGAGAAAAAATGGCACAGAACGCGCAATTCCTGCAGCAATTGGGCATCAAGCGACTGCAGGCCAATGGAGTCGCTGGCGGTTTGCAGAAGACGCCGGAGCGCAAGCCAGTGATCAAGCGCAGCGAGCAGCCGCCAGCGCCCACTCGACGATCCAAGCGACTGCGTGGTGGCGTAGTCTCGCCCACTGTAGCGTCTACCTCATTAAGTCAGGGCAACGAAGACGACTCGACCGTGGACGACGCAGCCATCGCACTGGAGCTGCAGTACAATGAGTCGAGCGTGTACCGCTACACGTGCGAGACGAAAATACTCAAATCCGATGACAACCGCACCAAGACGTCTCAAGCTCCAGCTCCCATTGCTCCAGCGGCAGAAGCAGCAGAGCCGCCTGGTGCGACACTTGCAGGCTTCCGATTCAGTTCCGACCACGTCGTGATGCAGGATTCGCAATTGAAGAAGATTTATTCAATCAGCTTCAGTCCGTTCCGAGAGAACCGGCTGATCGCCACAGGCGGCCACCAGGGCCAAGTGTCGATCTACGGTTCGAATCCAGTTGCGGATCCGGAATCGCAGGTCGCAGCGCCGCTCATGTCGTTCCGTGCTCACAAAGGATGGATCTCCAGCGTGAGTCTGGCCAAAAGCAGCGCGATAGAAGGCAGTGCGACTCGCAATGTGCTAATCACGACCTCCAACGACTCGTTTCTCAAGGTTTGGGACCTCAACCAGAGCTCGACAACGCTGCAAACCCCCAAGGAAGTCATGAAAACCAACAGTCTGCACCAGAACGGCATCTTTGGGCTCGATGTGCTGGGCAACGCACTGCTGACGTGCTCCAAGGACGCGTCGATCGTGCTCTCAACGTTCCGTGACGCCGGCAGCGACTTGAGCGTCGTGCACCGCTTCCATGACCACACGAGCGTCGTCAAGTGCGTGCGCTTCTCGCCGTTGCACTCGGAGCAGTTCGCATCTGGTGGCAACGATCGCGCGTTGCGAGTCTTTGATACGCGCTTCCCGAACACAGCGGCGCTGGAGATCGGCAATGCGCACACACGAGCGATCAACAGTGTGCAGTGGCATCCGACCCAGGAGCACTGGCTGCTGTCCGCGAGCTTCGACCCAGATCTGCACCTGTTCGATCTGCGTAAGCCCTCACTGCCGCTATTCACATTCCACGGTCACTACCTGGACAACCAGCAGAACGCGATCTACCATCCGGTGTTTGTGGACAACGGCAATGCCATCGTCGCTGCTGGCGGCTCACGCTGCCAGGAAGTCTCGCTCTACAAGACGAACGACGGATCCACCATCAGTCGAGGTTTCATCGGCATGAAGGCCGACTACATCGCGGCTGACCCATTCCACGAGCGCATCCTGATCGCCAGCAATGCGTCTCTCCAGTTTTGCGACTATGAGTGGTAGCAGTGAGCGCTGAATGGATATTTGTACACTAGAACCAAACCCAGAAGACGACTGGGCTCCGGTACGAGCGATTCTGTGTCATGGCAAGAATGGATCCGAGTTTTCTTTAATTCCTCTTGATTTTCCTCTATCTCGCTGGGTCTTTTGTCGCTTCTGAGTCAGCTTTCATCGATTTGTTCGAGCAAAATGGGCTTCGAGTGCTTCGTTTTCTTGCCGCAATGCGCTGTTTTCGTTCACGAGCGCCTCGTAACTAAACAGCAGTCGGTCGAGAATGGCTGTGAACTGGTCCTGTTTTGCCCGATGCTGCGTCTCCATTTCCTGTCGAAGGATCTGGAGCTGGAGGCGCATGGAACTTGCATCCTCCGAATTGGAGGAAGGCCATCGCACTGAGCTTCTGGGCCCATTCGACTGTTGTTCTCTGGAGCGTGCGGCAGCCGCGTTCAGCTCGCTCTCGAATGCTCCGTTTTGAAGGATCGAGGTGGAACGAGAAGGAGACACTGCCGCTCGCTGCTGTCTTGATGGCGAAGAAGCTCGATACGCTGGTCTGTACGTCTGCTGAAGTGTATCGCTCTGCTCGAGCGATTGGAGCTTGCGCAATGCAGTGTCTTGTGGTGTTTCGCCCTTGCGAGGCGACATGCGGTCATTCGAAGTCGCAGTCGCGACGGCGGACTCGTGTTGAGGGAATACGGAATTGACCTCTTGCACTGCGGGCGGAGCAAATTGAAGCGATTGGATCGCCGCTCTGTCGTGTGCCACTGTTGAGTACAGAGGACTGATATCGCCACGTAGATCGTATATCAAGATGTTGCCCTGCGTCGTGCCGACTGCCATTGTTTTCCCATCGCTGCAAAGCGCGAGCGATGAAATGGGGCTATCAAAGTCAATTGACCGCAGCTCGCTATCGCCATAACACGAATCGTTAGAAGAGTCGACGTAAATCAAAAAGTCTTCACGTACGTGCGCTGCAGCATATCGTAGAAGACCACTCGCCGGTCCAGTCCGCCAGAGGCGAGCAGCGCTTTGCTCACAGGAGAGAGCACCAAACACGTCGCTGCCGCGTCATGCTGCCTGGGGAACTCAAGCGAGAGCTGAGCTGTTGGGAGATCCCAAATGCGAACTGATCCATCTGCGTAGGTGGCGCCTAAAGTACCACGCGTCTGTGGATGCAGAGACGACTGCAACGCCGTGACATTGGAGACCTACGCATATGAGATGAGCCACAAGCCAGCGTTTTAGCCATCATCAGGGCGAGAGTTCCTACTCCGTCTTGGTAGTCTATGCCCAGCGTTGTGGAGGGCTCGGATGTTTGCAGGTCGCAGATCGAAATGCCGCCGCTATTTGTTGAAAAATTAACAGTTATTGACATGAAAGAACCAGGGCTGAACAAGCTCACCTGTCGCTGCCGGCAACGAGGTATTCGTCTTTGACACCGCTGAAAGTAACGCAGGAGACAGGGCTGGCGCTCACGTGGTACGTCTGTGTCACCTCCTGCGTCTTCAAATCCCAGACCTAGCAGCAGCATTGCATGTTAGGCCATTCAAGGCGCAAGCACGAAGCGTCTCCAACGTACGCGAACGCAGCCGTCAGCTCCAGCAGACGCCAAGAAGCGCGATCCACTGCTGAAGTGAACGCCATTCACTCGCTAAGCCAGACAGCGTTCAATCGTCATTGGAATCCAAAGGAAGAAAGTCAATCGATCACGTCGCACCCGCTCTGCAATCGACGTCGCTGGGTAGAAGAAGCGCGAGAGCAGCTCGCCTGAAACCGCCACGTCCAGGGAAATGCCTCCGTCCGTACTGCAGCTGGCCAGGATCCTGCCTTTGCACGTTCCATTGTCCAAGTCAGTCGCACATCACAAGAGCTCAATGGATACGCCCGCACCGTTGTGGTTGTAGCGCACGCACGTGACGTCGGCATTGAGCGAGTCCATGGTGCGATGCAGCGCCAGGCCTTGGGCCGTGAGCTCGAAGGTCTTGGCGTACGGCCCCACACCGCAGCAGAGGAACGCCATGGCAGCTCCGAATGGCTGCTCCATAGTTGACGCCGTTTCGAGATCGAGTGCACAATAGCGTGGACCACACTATGTGGAGTAAAGTGAAGATGCTTGGCTGCGAACTTAATGGAGCCCATTACTGCTTGTTTTTGTTGGTCAAGATGCTCATGCGCGGACTGCCCCGATCGGCCTCGCGCGCCTTCTCCTGTGCGCCTGCTCTCGCTGTGTGGACGCAGTGCGAGTGGGAAGCTAGTGCTGACCTGTGTTATGTTTGGCTTGTGGTCATGTGCAGCCGCGTCGCGTGTGTTCCCGACCTTCAGTTGCTATGGCAACGAAGCCGTCTTCCAGGTATAGAGCTATTGGAGCTCCTTTGGACTGCTTGGCTAGACTGATGCTGGCTCTGTGAGACTAGGCCTCGCCCATTGCCCCGCAGTACACGGCCTCGCCCAACGGAAACTACCTGAAGACCAAGCGCATGGTAGATACCATCAAGAGTTGGTTCTTTGGAGGGATCGGAGTTGGTAATTGGGAGCGTGTGTGCTTTAATAGGGATCCATGATGCTGTCGTGGGCCAAGGCCAAGGACGGAGGCTACAACTACAACAACAAGGCCGTAAGTGACTACATGAGCCCATTCAAGTGGTCCAGCGTCTAACATGAGGCTTTGCTTGCAGTTCTTCTCGCTGAGCCCTTCGGAGATCGGGCTCGTGCTGGAGCTTCTGGACTCGCGTATGTCCAAGCTCTCTTTCTCGCACTCGGCCAACATGAACGCTGGGGATGACGCCCCGTCCACCACGCGTACGCTCAAGGTCGCGCGTTCGGAGAGCTCCGAAGGCGAGCCGAACGTGGTGTTCAGCATCTCGGGTGACTTCAAGGCGTCGACTGCGCTCAACGTGGGCGAGTCGCGTGTGCTCAAGGAGCTGCTCTCGTACTCAATCCCGCGCATCTACGGCTTCCACTCGGTGCTGGAAGGACCTTTGTAAGTCTTTAGCTGCGTCATTCCGGCGGTACGAGCTGTTTTCTCATGCGGAGCGTTGGATCTGTAGGACCATTGATGGAGCTTCGTCCGGTGGCAACGGTGGCGGCTACTCTTCGAACAGCAACAGCAGCGGCAGCAACTTCCGCGCTGGTGGCAAGTCCAAGCCTGCTGCTGATTGGCCCTTCTAAGGAGCCATGGTACTTCGAGCGCAAGTGAATGACCAATGTCGATATGATTCGGAATAAACTGCTTGTTTGTATGTGGCCTGTTGTGTCGTTGCTGTTGGGCCTTGGAGCTTTGGTGCATTAACGTTCTTAGACGCACAGAGACAAGAAGAGAAGACTAGAGAGAAAGCCAAGCACGAGTCTTCAAGCAGTAGCTCAGCCAGTACACTAGTCTAGGCAAAATGACGCACTCCATGACCATTCAACTCAAAATGTGCAGAGCTTTGTTGTGTGGAATGGTGTCTAAAATGTGATCTGCGCGCCGTAGCCGAACTTGAAGTCGTCCTTGGCCGGGAAGGCCTCGGCCGAGAGCGTGAGCAGGAAGTTGGGCAGCACGCGGGTCTCGACGCTCGTGGCCACGCGTCCTGTCTGGTCAATGCTCGAGACCACGTGGGTCTGGTTCAGGTCCACCTCCACGCCGAGCGTGGTCTGCGACTCGCCCGAGGCGTGGTTGTACACCAGCTCCGAGGCGTAGCGCATGCGGTTGCCGACCTTGCGCAGGTACTGCAGCTGCAGCGTGCCCATGGCGCCGAACGTGGCCGTGCCGGCCCAGACCGGGGACGAGTACTTGGCGCAGTAGGCCGCGATGACCTTGCGGTGCTTGCCGTGGTAGTAGCCTTCGCCGCCGAGCGCCACGTTGGGCGTGATGCTCTGGAAGTACGACACGCCGAAGAGCGGGCCGTTCGAGAGCTTCATGTTCCACGTGAAGTCGTCGCCCGCGTAGTCGAAGTCGGCCAGCACCTGGCTGCCGTGCTCCTCGTTCTTGAGCTGCGACTTGACGCGCATCTTCCAGCTGCTCGAGAGGCGCTGGTTCCATCGCGCGTCCAGGTAGCCGTCGGGCGTGAACTTGCTCATCAGGAACGTCGACGGGTCCATGGCGTCGCCGGCCACGACGTTGGCGCCGAACTGGTACAGACCGCCGGGGATCATGGACGTGCCCAGCAGGAACGTGTGCGAGGTCGAGAATTTCTGTCCTAAAATGCGCGTGAAGTCGAAGCGGAAGCCGTCGAACGCGTCCGGCGACACGGGGCCCTTGAGCTCGTTCGTGGCGTTCTCGTACAGGCCCGGGTTCGGCAGACGCAGACGCTCCTTCTCGATCTCCTCCACCTGCTGCATGTACACGGGGAGCTCCTCATCGAATTCCTATGGATTCCGCAGCCAAAAGAAGGGACACACAAGCGCAAGGCAATGTCAGCAGGGCTCCTAGACGACAGCATTCGTGCTCGCTCTCTCCCTTCATCTCCGTCCAAGCGAACGTAGCTCTTGGTGAATCCATTCCGGCGGGAACGTACGGCTCAAAGAGCAGAGCAAAGGGGAGACGGGGCGAGCGAGCCATGCACACCAGATAGAACGTACGGGAGCAGCGCTGGTGGCCAGCACCGGGAAGCGGTGCGCCGTGCGCTTGTCGCCAGGAGAGGCCGCTCGACTCGGCGTGGCGCCCATGACTCCGTTCACTTCTGCGTCGTCAACTCTGGGCCACCGACCAGCCAAAGATGCAAAGAAGCGGCGTGTTTTAAACTCACACGGATCTGATTGCGTGTTAAGTTCGCCTGCATGCCACTTTGTTAAGTGCGGTTTCTGGTGTGGCATCCATCGATTGAGCCACATGGAGAAGGACCATGAGCTGCTGCGGCGTGTGCTGCGATCGGCAGAGCAGACGCAGGAGCCAGAGCCTGTGCATCTGGTCTACATGACAAGTGAATGGGTGGAGCCGTTGGATGTGATGCTACAGCAGTCGTTGCGGTCGCTTGCGGAGCGCTTGAGTGGTCGAGTGCGATGGCATGTGCTCCAAGCGAGTGATGACAGCACTGGTAGCCTCAGCAGCGAGTAAGTGTGCGTTGATCGCATGGATGATTGGTTTTCTTGATTCTGAGTGGCTGCGAACCTACAATAGCGACTTTCGAGCCATCTGCAAGCGCTTCCGTGTCACAATGTTGCCGCAATGCGCACTCATTGACGGCAAGACGCTTGATGAGATCCAGGAGACTGAGGTACGTAGTCCGTTCTCCATAATGCGCTTGCGGTGGATACATAATGACACTATTGCTATTCAAGGCGCTCTCAATGTTGGGTATATCTGCTGCATCAGAAGGTAATTGCGCATGGCATCGTTTCCATTTGCTCAAGCTGACGATATTGTCTCCTGATCTAGAAGCGCATCTGCTTCGAGCCATGCTGGATCGCAGCCTGATCTCAACCTTGCAGTGTCTTCGCGAGACGAACGAGCTTCCAGTCTGCGCTGCGACCCATGAGAGCATGAAGCAAGCGCGACAGGCAGCTACCGACCTTTTCGAGTCGGGTTCCTTCCTCGAAGCAGCGAACCGATTCCTGCGAGTGCTGATGCTGAGTCCGGACTGTACGAAATCCTGTTTCAATCTCGCTGTCATCCTGCAAACCATCGGTAAGAGGTCCAATGCGTCTGCAATAATCCCCCATTGCACTCAATTGACCAACACGTGCGTTCAGGCGATACGCATTTGGCTGTCAGTCTCATGCTTCGGGTCGTCACAATTGATGACGATGATGCAGTCGCACACACGGTTCTCCGGTGAGAAACAGGATGTGATCCATGCAGGTTGACGCCTCCTTTAACCTTGCGCTTGTTGATGTTCGCAGATCTGTGTACTACCCAGAGGAGCCTGAGCTCGTTATCTCTGGGTATCAATCCATTGTGACTGCTCATCCGCAGCACGTCCGAGCCGTTCACTCGCTGGCAACGCTGCAGGGCAAGGCCGAGACGGCCGCTCCTGCGTACGTGCAAAAAGTGTTTGACGAGCTGGCCGAAACCTTCGAGGAGAAACTCGTGACGCACTTGGAGTACCGCGTGCCGTGGCAGCTGGTCGACGCTTTGCAGCGACAGCAGCCAGAGGGATTTGGAACTGCTAAATCTGAATGGCGCGTGGTCGATCTGGGCTGCGGAACCGGTCTGTGTGGACGTCTGCTCCGGCCGTTCGTCTCGCACATTGTTGGAGTACTTGGATCTGTATGGAATAGCTTGAAACTTTGGGCTTTTGACATTATTGTGATGCCTTTTGTAGGTCGACGTGTCGCCCTTGATGATCGAGAAGACGCATGAGACAGGTTTCTACGATGAGTTGCACAGTAAGCACCTGTCTGCTTAGTTATGACATCATCCGCTCATTTCTCTGACGTTTTATCATGTGACTTCTGCTGCAGCGGCCGACATCGCGCCGTTCCTTTCAAGCTGCGCGGACGCGTCGCTGGATGTGATCATCTCGGCTGACGTCTGGATCTACGTGGGCGCTCTGTCCGACATCTTCCAGCTCTGCGCTCGCAAGCTCCAGCCCAAGCGCTGGCTGGTGTTTTCCATTGAAGAGTTATCTGCTGACTCGCCTGCTGATGACGGCGCGTCATCATCCGTGTCAACGCAAGTTGATGAATCGAATGGCTACCAATTGGCGCCCTCTGGTCGCTTCCAGCACGCGCAATCCTACATTGAATGTCTGTCGACGACACATGGCTTTGCCATCGTGCTGCATGAGCCTATCACCGTGCGCAAAGAAAGCGGCCAGCCGATCCCCGGTCGCATCTATCTCTTGCAGCGAACATGAAACAATGCACAAGCCATGAAGTTCGTTTCTGCCGTGATGGCTATAATAATGATAGATTAAACTCTGCAATAATGAATGCACGTGCGCTCTGTCTACGGCTGCGCGAGCACTAGGTCTATACGCTCTCTCTCTCTCTCTGACTGCTTTATCGACTGCCGCCCACATGCGCACTCAACACGACCTGGTTCGACGGCTGCACGCCCATGAGCTTCATCAGCGCCTCGCGGTAGTTCCACGTGAGCACGACCTGGCGGATCTTGTCGCCCGTGAACGTGAAGAACGAGTTGCCGCGGATGCAGACCTTCTCGTGGCGTGGCTCAATGCCAAAGATCGGGTAAATCTGCGTGCCGCTAAACATCCAGGATGCCTTGAGCTTCTCGCCGTTCGGGTCGTCCTTCTCGATCGTGTACTCTTCCATGATGCCGTCCGGGAACACGTCCAACAGCAGGTTCCAGTGCTTCATGATGGCCTGCACACCGCAGAGCCCTTCCGAGTAGTCCGGGCTGATCAGCTGCACGTCGTTATCATAGACAACATCGGCAATCTCCTCCATGTCCTCAATGCCGCCAGTGTTCCAGGCCTCCAGGATCTCATGCAGAATGTCGTATCGTCTCCGGAAAAGCTGTTCATTCTGGTCCTTCATCTTCTGGTCCACAGGTTCGCGCTTCACCACAACGGAAGGGTGCATCTTGGTCGGGGCTTGCGTGCTCTTGACGCGCTTCTCGAGCTGTGCATTCTCATGGGCCAGACGCTCGGCTTCATCGCGCAGGTGCTGCAGCTCGGCGTTCTTGCGCTTGCGGTGGCGCTTGACGGCTTCACGCTGCTTCTCCTTGCGCTTCTCGTCGCTGTTGCTCTTGGCCAGCACATCCACGGCCGAGCAGCCGAGTGACTCGCCAAGGCCGCTGTTCACCATCGGAGCGAACCTGGCATCCGTGGCTTCAACCGACAGATCATGCAACGGCAGCAGGTCGTCGTCATCGCTGCTGCAGTTGCTCTCGCACGAAGGCGAGCCCAGCCCGGAGTCGGCGGCCAGATCGTCGGCCGTGGTCATGAGGAAGTGGTCAAAGCCGAGATCGAGCTCGAAGGGCCAGGTGCCGGCGCCGATGGCGTCCAGGTTGTCGTCCCAGTCGTGCCAGTCGTTGTTGCTGGTCATGGCGTTGCGCAGGCCGTCGAAGGAGCTCAGCGAGTTGGAGGAAGACAGACCCGAGCGACCCACTTCCATCGAGACTAAGAGAGAGGCGACTGCTGGGCGGAGCTTCTCGCGCGAAAGTTCAGAAATGATCGCATTGCCACCTCATTGGGCTATGCGCATACTCTGAATTACGGAAATCTGCGTATCAAGTTTGCAAAATTACACATGTACCAGATCTTCATCGACAAAATGACGTTGACGTGTCATGATTTGGGGTTGAAGGTGTTATGAGACCGGGCGGAGTCAAGCGGAGGAAGATCAGGAAGCCCACAAAGCAGCGAAGCAGGCTGGCTTTGCACCGACAGCAGCACCAACATCAGTCAGCGGAGGCCATCCAGCTGTCTCCACCTCGGGCTGCAGAGCTTGAGGAGGAGAGATGAGGGCGCTTTGTCCGACCAGAAACTCACTGGAGCGGGTTTCATCTCACGATGCAACTGTGGAGAGAGCATCCAGCCAGCAGTGTATGTACCGGTATTCCATGCAGAGCATCGGAACCCATGCAAACTTTAGGTACTATCGTTTCGTCTTTCCCATTTCGCCACTTTGGCGGCCTCTTGAGTTTCCACTGTGAAGCGTGGATCGATCGATTGATCTCGGAAGGCAGAGAAGCTTGAGGACGCTGGAAACAAGTTCGTCGGTGCTGTGTTCGTTGCCGCAGGCTGTCAACTTCCCCCACACCTTCACACACTTGCAAGGGGTTATACATTTTCATAGCCAGGTACGTATTCGGATAAATGCACAAAACAAGGTATATCTTGTGAAAAAATACACATATTTATCAGAGATCGTTCCTTGCTTTGCAAAAAGAGACTTTCACAAACACCAAACACCAGAAGGAAGTGCGCGATTGACGGCTTGCTGTCATGGGCGCGTATCGCCTAACTAATCTCAGTTGTTTACAGCCCTTACGGCCTGGCGTTTACAGCCATTGATTGCTCACGGCTTTGCGTTTGCGTTGAGTATGCACTGGATCAAGACAGGGTTCAGTGCCCAACTTCAAGCTACACTTTCGGGACCAGCTCTTTGTCGCTTTGCTGGTGATTGACGGCCTCTTTTGCGATCGTAAAGCCAAGCGTGGGACCTCCGGCTCCTTTGGACTTTGCTCTTCAGAAGTTTTTATTATACTAACTCACACGTCCGCCCCTTAGAATTACGAGTAGCACAGCTCTTGGGAACTCACACCGTCTCGTAGGCCTTGCCCTGCCACGAGCGCTTCTTCTTCTTGATGCCCGTGGCCGTGGCCGTGCGCATCGAGGCGTGCAGCTTCTTCTTGTTGTGCCACCACTTGCGCGTCTCGTCAAAGATCAGCACTGTGGACGCGATGCAGCAGATGTAGAAGAGATCGCCCAGCGTCAGCGCTTCGGTCTGGAACGCGGACTGAAGCGGAGGGAAGTAGATCACCAGCAATTGGCCCACCTACGCAAGACACAATCGTAAGCAACTGAGTCCTGAGCGCAGCACGACGAGCGGGAGACTTACCAGTGACGCGCCGACGGCGTAGGCGAAGAACGTATTGGACAACAAGCCAATCTCGAAGACCGACTTGACGTCCGATCGGCACGAGAGCGCGTTGAACATGTCGAACATGACAAACGTCGTGAAGCTCATGGTGCGGTCGCGTCGGTTGACTGATCCATCGCTGTCGAGCTCGTTGTAGAACACGTACAGCGTGCCGCACACAATGAAGCAGGCAGAGGTCAGGACCTTGCGGATCATGGGACGCGTGATGATGTTGGCGTCCTTCGCTCGTGGTCCTTCCTTCATGACGTCACGATCCACGGGCTCCACGCCAAGACTCTGTGCGGGCGGGCCGTCCATGATGATGTTGATCCACAGGATCTGCATGGCGTTCAGCGGACACGGCAGGTTGAACAGCGTCGAGATCGCAATCAAGCAGAGCGCTGAAATGCTCGTGCTCAACTGGAACCGCAAGAAGTGCTTGATGTTGTGGTAGATCGACTTGCCTTCCTCCATGGCGCACAAGATCGTGTGGAAATTGTCGTCCAGCAAGATCATGTCCGACGCTTCCTTGGACACATCCGTGCCGCTGGTGCCCATGGCGATACCGATGTCTGCCGCCTTGAGAGCAGGGGCATCGTTCACGCCATCACCCGTCATGGCCACCATCAGTCCAGCCTCCTGCAGCGCGCGCACGATCTTGAGCTTGTGGCGCGGGCACGTTCGGTAGAACACACTGGTCTTGAGGATACGCTCCTCCAGCTCCATCATATCCATGATCTCCAACTCCGTGCCCGAGACAGCGAAATCTTCGTTCACCGACTCAGCAAGTTGCTGGGATGTGACAATACCGACCTTGGTCGCGATCGCGATGGCCGTCTCCTTGGAATCACCAGTCAGCATGACCGTCTTCACGCCGCTCATGTCCAGCTCCAAGATCGCCTTTTCGACTTCGGCGCGTGGTGGATCCGAGATGCCACACAGTCCAGAAAAGACCATGCCACGGTCCGAGTACTCTCCAAAGGAGAGCGCCAGCACGCGAAGTCCTCGCGAAGCCATTTGATGCGCCTCGTGCAGGATCCGCTCGCGATCACCAGCAGTCATGTCCTTCAGGCGGCCGCAGTTGTCTTCGATCTTGTCGCAGCGCGCGAGAATGGCTTCGGTCATGCCCTTGAGATACCATTTGCGAAATCCGTTGTGCTCGCAGCACACAGCCATCCACTTCTTGTCGGAGCTGAACGGGACTTCGCTCACACGGTCGAACTGCTTGAGCGTCTCGTTCACGATGCCGACCTTCTGCGAGCACATGAGGATCGCACCTTCAGTGGCCTGGCCAATCACTTCACCATCGACAATGCTCGCGTTGTTGCAAAGCGCACCGGCCAACAGACAATGGTAGACATGCGGGTGCGTCGTCTCCGTCACGAGCTCTCCCCGCATGGACACGTGGCCAGTCGTCATTTCCGACACAGCAGAGGCAGAGACGCGCTCTCCGATGCCGTTCACTTCCGCGTAGACGCTCTCAAAGGGCACGAAGATCTCGATCACCTCCATCTTGTTGGTCGTAATAGTACCAGTCTTGTCCACGCACACGACGTTGATGCAGCCTAGCGCTTCGACGGCCGGCAGCTTCTTGACGATCGCATGGCGCTTGGCCATCTTCATCACACCAAACGCGAGCGTGACAGTGACGCAGATGGGCAGCCCTTCCGGGATGGCGGCCACAGCGAGCGAGACGCCGATCTGCAGCATCGAGAGCAGTCCCTTGCCCTGCAGAATGCCCACGACCACGATCACAGCGATCACGCCGATGGAAAACATCGACAGGTGCTTGCCCAGCGTGTCCATGCTGTTCTGCAGCGGCGTCTTGCGCTCCTCCACTTTGTGCATCACGTCGAACACGAGCCCGAACTCCGTGCGCGAGCCCGTGCCAAAGACGACAGCTCGGCCTCGGCCAGCGCGCACCAGCGTGCCCATGTAGATGATGTTCTTGCGCTCAGCGATCGGGTGCAAATGCGCGTTCTTGATCGCTGACGTGTGCTTCACGACCGGCAGCGTCTCGCCCGTGAGGTTCGACTCGTCCACTTCAAGGTCGATGGCTTCGATCAGGCGCGCATCGGCCGGCACGCGGTCGCCGACCTGCACCAGCACGATATCTCCCGGCACGAGCTCCTTCGCGAAGATCTCGACGGTCTGGCCATCGCGCACAGCGTGGCAGCGAGGCGGCACGAGCTCCTTGAGCGCCTCCAGTGTCTTCTCGGACCGGTACTCCTGCACGAACGCGACGGTCACGACGATCGTGATGGCCACGGCGATCGAGATGGCGTCGTCCGTGTGGCCCATGAGCACACTGACCAGTCCGGACGCCATCAGCAGCATGATCAATGGGTCCTTGAACTGGCCAAAGAACTTGATCACGATCGATTCCTATAGACAGCCAGCCATGCATGAGTCCAGAGGCCATCATCAGTCAACGCTATGCATGCGCACCTCTTCTTCGCTCTCGAGCTCATTGCAGCCATACTCTCGCTGTCGCTCCTCGATCATCAGCGGCGAGAGACCGTAGTTCGGGTCGACGTTCAGTTCGCGCAGCACGTCATCGTGCTCTCTGGACGACGCGCGGAACTTGGCCGCGCCGGATTCGTCGGCGCCCAGCAGCGAGGACGGCGTGGACGCCATGGAGTCCACGTCTACGTCCGTGCTTCCGTCGTCCTCGATCTCCACGACCTGGATGCCGCTGGCCATGGCGTCCGCAGCGGACGGCTCCATGGGCGTGAGCATTCCGACGCAAGTGAGCTCCTCGGATGCGTAAAAGCCTATAGAGCCGCCCGTCAGACACAAGCAGAGGGGGTGGGTTTTATACGGCGAAACGAATCTTTAGCACGGGATTTCAGCCAATGGGAAAAGCCCATAGAGATAGAAGGGGATGCGGTTTCCACCAATCACAGACGACCACGCGAAGGGTCGCCGCGGGAAAAAAGGGAAGTTGATGGGCAATTGGGAATTCGAGCTTTGGGCTTTGCTGTATGGAGGGCGATGGTTCTTGAGACGATCCGTCTTCTGGTCAGAATGACTTGGGACAATGGACCCTTACGTGCTTCTACGTGTGGTCCATGGAAGATCCACCAACTGATCAATTGAATGAAATTGATGTGGCGTGCGTGCTGCGGTACTGTAGATGGGGAGATCTTCTGAAGACCGCATTGCGGTAGTTCACAGGTATAATTTACGTCTCAAAACTTCAATGCACCAACATGTAGGACTCGCCCTTTAGCTCTATGTGTGGCGAGTGAAGAAGCTGACCACTGGCTGGAAGAGTAAGGCAGTGTCTACAGCAAATTGAGCGACAGCACAAGGTACATTCAGTGGGAACTCGGCTTCGCTGCACTTGGCAAACGCATCCTGTTCACATCAGCACAATTAGAAAGGACTCCGCATCTTAGCTAGCACACCAATACGCACCCGAGCAGCTGCAAGGTCTCGCTCAACGCCATCAGCTGTGGTGTACATGATTCCGGCCGTGTATCCTGCCTGGGCATCCCCCAGCTCCGTCGCTTTGGCGTAATGCTCCAGAGCGCGCGAATGATTTTGCGGACACACTTCAGCCCACGGCTCATGGAAACAATCCCCCATCTTGCGAAATGCTTCCGAGTCATTCAGCTTTGATGCCTGTTCATAGAGTCCGAAAGCCTCCTTCAGAGCGTGCTTGGGCTGGCCCAGCCAGAATGAAGACGACACTACGTTCTCATCTACTGCTGCAGTAGGGAATATGTCGCTGTCTCCGAAGTGTTCAAGCAGGAACGCAGCATTGGCTTGAGCGTCTTCGTCGCCGAACTCGGCTACTAGTCGGTAGTGCAAGAACGACCGCAGGTAATCCCCCTTCTGATAGCAGGCGTAGCCCTTGTTCAGCGAAAACGGCAGGTCTGAAAGCAACTCCGGCTGCAGTGCGACGATTCGGAAGTTGTGCAGCGCTTTCTCACAGCTTTGCGTCGTGCCAATGCCACGGAAAAGCATAATACCCAGATTAAATAGAGCCTGACTAGAGCTAGCTCCAGAGGCGGCTAGTGTGAAATGCTCGAATGCCTTAGTCTCGTTGATGGCCACGCCATTGCCATTCAGATAGCAAGATCCAAGATATGTGTGGGCATCCATGTATCCAAGCTCCACCGCCTTCTCGAAGTAGCGCACAGCCTTGGTCTCATTCCGAGGTACACCGTCGCCTGATAAGTACATCGCGCCGAGCCCATGCATTGCGAAGCCAATTCCCTGAGCTGCTGCCAATTCAAAATAGTTAAGCGCAGCCTGGTGGTCTTGGGGAATGCCGAAGCCATTTGCTAGCAACATGCCGTAATTCGCTTGGGCGAGAGCATCACCAGCATTCGCGGCTTCCTGGAAATGCTGCGCAGCTAGTCCATGATCCTGCGGAACGCCTGCTGCTGGGTCGCCAAAGAAGTACATCTCACCCAATCGGTGCGTGGCTTCGACCCACTGCTCATCACCTGGATTGGCTGCGACACCGCGAAGGTACTCAAACTCCTGCGCTGCTTCTTCGGCTCCAATAGGAGGCTCATTAAACGTATTCGTGGCCATCCATTCTCGCGAAAGTCGCACAATATCGGCAAACTTCTCACCACGCTCTTCCACAATCGCATGCACGTTAGACTCAGCGCAGAGATGGTAGTAATAGATCGCATCTTCGCACGTGTTTCCACTCAGACCGGAGCGCTTGCCAGTCAGAATCCGGTATCCCATAGCCAATGAGCCCACGAAATCGTCCTTGAGCGACAGTCGATACAGCGCCAGGTCGGCTTCTTGATGCCGGATTTCGTTGGATTCCAGTTGACCGTCGAGACCAAAGTCGATCAGATGCAGCATAGCGAGCGTGCTGGTGGCAGATGGAATACCAGCGTCCACTGCTGCTTGGAGATACGTGATCGCGCGTTCGAAATCCACAGAGCCAGGTGCAGGCTCGAAGAGATCCATGTTGGCAAGCTTCTCCATCGCATAGATGTCCTGGTCTCGCTCCACGAGCAGCTCCAGAGCCTGCACGTGTTCGTCCGTGAACCCATCCGCAAAGATCTCCTCTTCAATATCGAGAAACTCGTCGGATGGCTCGGGTTCTTCCAGTAGCTCATGCTGCCCTTCATCTGCGAATCCCAGCTCTGGGTCCTCTTCAGATGCCTCGTCACTTGGAAGCTTGTAGCCATCGAGCAATTGCGCAAAGAGCTCCTCGACGCTGCCCAGCATCACGACCTCCTTGGCATCGTTAAGCAGCTTCATGACGTCTTCATCAATGACACCATCAGTCGTAGCAGCAGCTTCCACTTGAGCCTGGATCTCGTCCCAGTCGTGAACGACCTGTCCGTTGCCGTCAATGCCCAAGTTCACCATCTGATGCGTTGGGTCTTCGTGCGCTTGGCTGTCGGCTACTGGGCTCTCTTCCTCAGTCGACTGCGCATTACCTTCTGCTGGTTCTCGCGGCGGGTCCTGCTCTGGTCTCGGATCCAGCTCTGCGCCTGTGGCTAGTGCCACTGAGAGCGCACAGGCCAGCATCCAGCACCAGCGAAGCGCCACCATCTTCCTCCTGGCTCGAGTGCCGACGTGGCAACACTTCGGGTTCTAGAAATGCAGGACCGACTCGGTTCGGGACCGTGGTAAGTTTCCTCACATTGAACCGGACCGTCAATCTGTAGACGATGGGCTCTACTATTCATGAGATGCCGCAGAGCTCATGGTGAAGCGCTGACGCCCGACGCTGCACGGCTCAGGCCGCTGTCATCCATCACGGCGTCCATTGGCTTGCGCTTGGGGCTTGAGTGTCCCATAGCTAGCATCCTGCAGCTGGTTTCGATGTGGACTTTATGCCATGACCTCGTGGCTATTGTAACACCTCTCATTGGCTGGAAAATGGCCAGCAGCGTTCCTTCAACACTTTTTATTGGCTGAAAATATTGATAATGCTGTGTCAAAGACGGGGCTGAGGCTGGTCTTGCTGCTGGCGGGTATTCACACAAATCCCATTTGACAAGCAAGCCCCAAGAGCTCAATGGCCATCGTGACGGAATTCTCCACTGCGCTGAGCGCCTTTGCGGCCGTGGACAGCGGCAAGAGCCACGAGCAGGTGGCCAAGGAAGAGGCGGAGCTGCCCGTGGTGGCGTTCGTCTACGCGGACGAGCACCAGGACAAGAACCTGCTGCTGTCGCTCAACTTCCTGTTGCGCGAACGCAGTGACATCGTACGTGGCACGCACGAAGCTGCCCGTAGAGAAGTGAAGGCATCCTTCTAATGGGGTTTTGGTTTATGTGACTAGGTCCGTGTGCACGCTGTTGAGGCTGGCGTGGAAGCGAGCATCTCCGTGTTCAAGAAGGGCGAGAAGGTCGCGCACCTGACTCAGGCCCAAGGCACACTCAAGGAACGTGCGCTGGCCTTGGTGGAAGTCATCGGCTGGAGCCCTGGTACGTGTATCTACTCTATAGACACTCTCATACCGTCGTTATCGTTGTCTCATTGGTCTCATTGGTCTGTAGACTGCCCGAGCAAAGTGGATTTGGAGAACTATCTGTCGCCTGTTGACTACCACGAGCTGCTGGACGACGTCAACGCCTTCACGGCTGCACAGCGTGACGGCACGGCCAATGCCGCCAACGTGTCAGCCATCATCTGGCATGCGTTTGTGGAGGCCCAGCGCCCGATCAACTGGGCCGGCTTCTACTTCGTTCGCCCGCTTGCCAACCCAAAGGAGACGGACCACGAGCGCATTCTCATCCTTGGCCCGTTCATGGGCAAGCCTGCGTGCTCTCGCATCCGTCTGCAGAGTGGCGTGTGCGGTGCCGCTGCGCTCACCAAGTCGGTACAGCGCATCGCCGACGTGCACACGTTCGAGGGCCACATCGCGTGCGACGGCGCGTCCGAGTCCGAGATCGTCGTGCCCGTGCTCAACGACGCCGGCGAGGTCGTCGCTGTGCTGGACCTCGACTGCCCGCGCAAGAACGGCTTCTCCATCGAGGACGAGCGTCAGCTGGTGAAGGTCGCCAAGCTCATCTCGGAGCGCTCGGACTGGCACAACCTCACGCTGCCGTACTCGCAGTAAATAGACACGAGATAGGAGGTCGTAGTGGACGTGTCGTTTGCCAAACATGGATGGATTAAAATATGCAGATACTACGCGGCGCCAGCAGAGGAGACTTGGCGCGCGCGTCGCAGCGTGACGAACGTCTTCTCCCACCATTGCTCTAGCTTTTCTTAGCAAATACCGCACCACGTCCAGGTAACAGAGGCAACTCGCGTAGACATAAGCTGACATCGAGACCAATGCAGCCTCGCCGCTCTTCGTCTCGACCGTGACGGCCATGAGGCCGCCATTATTGGTGTCGAACCACTCTTCCACATCATCTCCATGCCTCATGGAACGGCGTCTTGGTCTCAGGTGCTTGCGATGCACTTCGCTTTGTTCTCAGCTCTATGCCCAGTCCAATCGGTTGGCTGGGCACTTATTGAAGATACGTCGAAGTATAAAGGAAGACTCCTCAGGAAATGGGTTCATCTCATTCCGCATGCCGGTTCAGCGTCCCAGTCTGGGACCGGTCCTGTAGCCGCTGAACCGTAGCTGCTCACCGCTTCAATCTTGCCTCTTGGGAGCCAGGCCATGTGGGAGCGAGCGGATGCGCTGGTGCCGAGTGTGTTCCAGGCGCTCCGTGCGACTCTGACGGGGCAGATCTCAGCACCATCTTCACCAACAGACTCTGATTCACAGGCTCAGCCGCTGAACGAGTGGCTGGCGGAAGCAGAGACTTCTAAGCGACCTCTGGCGGGCAACACGAACGCGCTCTTTGCACACATTACGCATCGGTATCCACGCGTTCACGAGAGCACGCAGCAGCATATCACAGAGCAGACCAAAGCGCGTGTGGTGGAGACTATTCGACGCAGAAGAATGGCGCAGAGGCGCATGCGAGAGTCCGCGATCCAGCGTCTGCAGCAGCACAAGACGCTCATGGCGAACGACTGTCGCCAGGTGCAGATGCAAGCGGACGCGAATGAGTTGCAGTTCCAGCAGCACACTGCACAGATTCAGGAGCAAGCGACAGCTAGGCTGCAGGTACATATCATTATGCTTTGGGGCTGGTTAAGCTTGGGCAAATGGTTCACGTTGTGTGTCCACGTATGATAGAGCTTGTTCCATGAGTGCGTGGCCGAGATCAAGACCGGCGTGCAGCGGATGGAGAATATGGCGATCGAGGGCACGGACGAGTCCGAAAGTATGGTAATTGATGGCCAAGGTCCTTCTAGGCTCCCTCCATGGTCATGGCTTCACTGTTCGCCAACTGATCAATTCCGATTGCTTTTGTAGGAACGAGACTTGACCAAGCAGTACGAATGGCGGGTGTTTCTCACTCGACTAGAGCAGGATTGCGCTGGCGGCGCTCGCTTGGCGCAGACGTATTTAAGAATGAGCGAAGAATCCGGTGACGGAGATCGTGAGTCAGACAACGCATCAGATAAGCTGCAGGCGAATTTGCAAGGGTTGCTGGTGAAACATGGGCCCACGCTTGTGTCCGACCAGTACGTGCGCATTGAAAACGTGATCACAGTGGCGTACACGCACAAAAACGCATCTGTGCTGCAAGAGAAGGCGTCGTTTCATTTCGCAGAGGCAGGATCAACGCAATGGGTCGAATCGCTTTCTTCTGTTGTACAGATCATCAACGCCAGCTCGAAACGAAATGCGCGACGTCTACCGCTAAGAAGTGTACCGTTCCTGATTAACGGCGAGCCGTGTTCGGAGCTGAGGCAAGTCGTAGGGCGGGCAACCCTCCAATTCTCTGGCATCGAATGCGATATTCTACTTAGCTCATCGTACATCCGTTGGCTGCTGAGAGCCCCTAAAGTCAAGAGAGATGAAGGAAGTACGCGAACTTGGAAGGATCGTTCAAATGACAAGTTAATGCTTCCGATTGATGCCAATATTTATTTCAGTCTTGATGAGTACGAGAAAAATATCCCAATACTGTCCAATTCCCCAAAAGACATGGGTCTTGGCCTCAAGGGAACCGTGACATTTGTCCAAGACAAAGCCATGATCGCGTCCATCCAGCACGCATTACGGTTCGTGCGAATGTGTATTGCAAACGATCAAGATTCAATTAACATGGTGCGAAATGAGGAAGGGGTCTTCATTCGAGCGTCAGTGCTGCAATTACTGCAAACGACGTATTTCTCGACATATTTTATTCCTGGATTTGCGTCTCGTGATATCGCATACCTGGAAAGAGTGTACGTGGCTGTCATGAGAAAGGTACATTAGTGGGTTTGCTAATTTATGCGTATTCGTTATTGAGCAGATATCCACCGTCTTTGATCGGGAAAAACGTTCTTTCCGCTCTTTATGTCCCTATCGTGGATGGAGATGGCACGAGCCTTCTCGGAAACGATGCAGTGAAGATGCGCCAACTAGATTCTCATTGCATTCACGAGCTTCTACTCGTATATATCGCCCGTGGTAAAAGCCTTGAAGGAGATGGAGACCATCCCACACGCAGTTCAAATGGGAGTCGGCAGATGGCGAATCTTGCGCTGTCGGATGCAGTCACAGGTTTATATCCAAGTCATTGTTGTCTTGAAGAGACCGGACTTGTTCGCCAGCAATGCGTGATCAAGAATCCAGGTTTACTCAAGACGAAAAAGGAAGCCAAGAGTTCCAACCAAGAATTAACGAGTGATCTCATGGTTATTGAGGTACACCTACGTTCATAGATCGTAATCGCAAGTGAAACGCTAATACGACTGCAGTACGACGTTTGCTATAGAGAACAGCAGTGTGCCAACAGGCTACGCAAGCGTGGACGTCCGCTGCAAGAACGAGTAAGTTCACTGACCCAGTCGATTCTGGGCAGCAAATGCTACTGGAGGTCATGTCTGGACGATGGACGATCTTCCGATGGCATCTGGATGCTTTGTCCATGGCATGAAGCATTAAAGGTAATTTGTGGCAGCTTGACTCTGCGGATTTTCTCAAGCTTTTGTTAACCTGTAGTTTGACTTTGGATCAACAGAGTTATTTATCAGTCGACGAATTGGGTCAATATCTCCTTACTCAAAGCAGTTTCAAGTATGCGGAATCAAGTAAGCAAACTACTAAATCGGCAATTGTGAAACGTACAATTCAAAAGTCCAGCTCCCTTCTTGATGTAGGTCATGATATTGTCAGTTAATGTCCGTACTATCGCTCATGCTTGGTAACATGCAATTTTAGGAACTAATCTCAAGACAGCTCAGCCAATCATTAACTGCATTCTTTCAGCACGTCAAGGCCTCTTTTTCCAACAAAGCGTTCGAGTTAAGCCACACAACAGGCAATGCTAAACTGTTGCTCACCGATGATCCTGATTCACTGCAAGAAGCGGCGGCAGATGACGTGGAAATCCTAACGAAGATACTCGCATCGGAACAGAGTTGCACACAGGAGTTGAATAGCATACAACAACTCAGTGAGTCTTTCTGTGTGCACGAATGTTGTAATAATCTGTCAACACTGAATTTGGTTTGTATTCAATAGCAGCATATAAAGGCGTGGCAACCTGGATGCTGGACCAAGGTTTGCTGGAGCTTGAAGAGGTATGTTCTGCTCTTATGAACTTCATACATTTAGCGATGACGAATGGGGCTTTGCATCTGTAGTTTAATCGAGGAATTCGCACAAAAGACCTCGATTTGGTACTTCGGTTGAGCATCAGGAAACAAAATCTCATCCAGGCACGACGCGACGCACTCAGGCGGTTCATTGCGCAATCTCATGCTCGTCAAATTGGGAAAGACGACATTATTGTATCTGTAAAATATTCTGACCACTCGCGCATCGATGATATTGTTCACATCCTCAGGAAAAGTCGACGATCCCTACGGCACCAGCACCAACTGCGACCTCAAACTGCGTTGTCGACACCGTCATTGACCTCAGACTCTGTCAGTCGAGAGGCTGTGGCTGCAATTGGCCGATCCAACTCGGATATTTTTCGTCCCGTCCAAGGCCATTGATTCGAATATCAAATACATCATCTTGTGCTTGATTTGCGAAGTCCACTTCAATTGGTGGTCTATTGCCATATTCGCAGAAATCTACGCCAGATGCTGTGGCTGTTTTGTGTGCTACTGGGCGAACGAGACAGCATTGGAAGAACCTTCTCCATTGAGATCGATCCTGATGCTCACGTTATCAGAGAAGACAGAGGATGAAAAGGCGATCCTGTATACTGCCAGCGTGCCGGATCTGTATATCGCGATGAACGATGGCAAATGGCTCGAAACGAGCGAATACGATGTGGAAAAACTGGTAAAGGGCAGGGTGCCTTCAACAGTGTGCACGCTTTTGCAGAGCAAGTATCAGCTTATCCCTTCCCCCCCCCCCTTCGTCGATTGTTCTTTGAAGAGTATAAAATGGCACCGCCATCCACGTGAAGCCGCCTTTTGATCCAAAACGCATTGCCGTCGATCATCAATATGCCGAGTTTAAGGCGTATTCTCGTATTGGAGAACGGCTAAAAGACACGCCAGAAGTGAATGCTCTTGTGGAGGCTATCAAGCGTGAGCAGAGTGAACGGGCGGGATTCATCATCGTTTGAGCATTACATGAAGAACGACGTATACAGGATGCTGGAAGTAACCGTGAGTGAGTTCAGTTGCTATTCGGAGCTTCTAACTTTTATAGTCGTCCACGCGATGCTAACCAATGCCGATCAGTTTTGTTGTTTGCGGTCAATCAAGCGCAAGGCACTCGAAGAAATAATCCGCGACCGAAAGAAGCAAAACAGGAACGTTGTTTTCTTCTTGGATGAATTCCCGCTTCAAGATGAGTCAAACATCCAGCGTAGCAGAAAATATCTCCGATTCGTGCGGGATTTGCTTGAATTGGTCAAGTAGATCGGCTACAGACCCATGTCGAGAGCTCCGGCCGCTCAGCAGCAACTTTCATCAGACGTATTGGTGCACGGTCTCTCCGTCCCTTCCACGATTTCTACCAGAATCCATTGATATCGATCTCCCTGAATGGTTATACTTGATTTTGACGCACATCCGCCCTTGTTTGCGCAAAAAGCTCTTGTATATATTCGTACCCATCCACCGACTATAGAAACTCAAGCGATCACGTACATGGATGTTTTGAGTGCTGATTTAGCTCAAGGATTTGCTGCTTCGAAGCGCGATCGTTGGTCTTAATTCTTTTTTAGGCTGGTCAAGTGAGCCTTCTTCTTTGTCCAAGTTGTGTGGCGGATCGGAATAGTCATTTGATTCACGGCCACTATGCTCGACTTAAGGAAACCAAACCGTTTAATCTCTATCTGGATTGCTATATCCGACCGGTGACGACAGAGAGTGTTTGGTTCAGTCACTCCGTGCTCCCATCTCCGAACTAATGCATCTCACGCTCTCTGGCAACAAAACGTTTCACGCGTTGACAGATTCTTCCGGAAAGCGAGTTCCATTCTGTGAAGTTTTGGCAACTGCTGAATCTATAGACGAAGTCAATGGCTATGAGTATTTTAGCCTGTTTTCGTCCAAGAGTACCAAGAAAATCGAAGGGATTGTCTCTCTGGGGAATCTTGTAGTTGGTGCCATGGTGCTTGCAAGTCACAAGCAAAATCGGTCCACTCGATGTTAGGTGAAGACAGATACGGGATCATTACATCACTCCATTCCTTTAGTTTGACAGCTTGGGCTTATAGGTATGCCCAGCTCGTACATCATTGCCGAAAAGAAAGTGTCAAAGCGGACATCAGCGAATCCCGCCACTGAATGTGGACAACTTGCAAAGCGTCGAACAAGTTGAGTTGTTGGCGATCAAGAGCAAGTTGTCAGCAAAGTGCGTTGATTTCAAAAGTGTGTTGACATTGAATGACATGAAGGAGATCATCAGTCGCATTCCAAAATCCAGCAAGATTCATTTTGTTGCGAAAAACACAGTTCAGACCTTATACTACTTCAAGTCTGAAAGACTACCAGCATTGCGTCACAAGCAGTGTTATCAGATTCGCGAAGGCTCTGAGCTGGGAATGTCTGGTCATCAAGATAAGTATCACCGCGAGCGCCCGAGAACTTTCGTAGTGTTATTAGAATAAGTGCGAATTCTAGGTTTCCTGGCCGAAGAAATGTCGAGTAATTAAGAATTCGAGAATGATTTAAAGCAATACAGTAGGATTCATGCTGGTCAAACTTATTACGCATTATTGAGCTCTACAAAAATAATCATTTTTTCTCTCTGACATGGAAACGTTTAGCATCTGCACATATTTTCGATTCCTGTTATGGGAGCAAATCTTTGACCAGCGAAACGATAAAAAGTTGCATGGTGTAATGATGACAACCCTGCCACGAAATGCTCAAAATTTGTATCCGTCTCACTGTAATACGAGCCCTGCAACGCATTGGTAACTACGAAATGAATTTTTGAGTGACTTGGAGCTCGGGCCAAAATGTTTTCGACAGTACGAACATCCAATGGCCGACTGTAGTCTTTGCATTCCGCTGTCAATTGGTCATTGACCACGCGTACGTCAATTTGGTCGCTGTTTGTTGTTCGCTCAATATTTTCCACGTTCAAATTCATTTTGCGAAGATATTCTGGCCACTTCACATTGGGGGGGCGAAAGAAACGGAATAATCTCATTTTTCCACGGTATGTTCGTCTTAACGTCTTGGAATTGATCTAATACCGATTGATTGTTTGGTGTCTCAGAATGCCCCAACTCATATATCAATGCGCAAAAGAACATTCTGAAGTCGATACCAGCAAATCCATTTGTGTGGCTGGCAAGAACCATTGCCCCGGTAACGAGTGCTTCCAATCCCATGCCATCATTAGAACATTGATTTGTGTTTCCACAAACTGCTGTGTGTTTTTTTTGTTCGAGTTTCAACAAAGCTTCATGAAATGAAAGACGAATTCCAAAAGTGTTTTTCAAAGCACAAACATTTTTGTTTCCTGACAGCACCAAATGAAGCAAAATGTCTTCAGTTGGCAATGGAAGCTTTGAACGGCTTTTCCACTCGCCGTATTCCGTTTTCACCTTGTGGGATTGGTTAATAAAGAGGTCAAACGGCTCTACATCTCCTATGCAAGCGTAATGTCCGCGAATCAAGCACCTGTTCTTGTCAGCGACGTAACTTGAGCACAGAAACATGCGAATTTGCCCAATCAAAAACAAAATGTCTTCGTCCTTTCCATTGCTGAACTCGTCAGCTAGCACAGCAGCCATGGCATCAATATAAAGGACCCGATTTGTAGTCAGCGTTACTTCATTGTTGAAGCGTATGTACTTAAGAGCTTTCGTTGTGAACAATGGCCTGCTGTTGACGATAATTTGAGCAAAATCATTTGGGAGGGAAATGTCAATAGCTTCGTGAGAAAATCTTGGCAGTAATGGCAAAATCTTGCACCAAAGTGAGTTGCTTGGTGAAAGGAAGCCAATTGTTTCTTGGTCCTCTGTTATGCCATGCGTTGAGCATATAATCACCACCAATTTGAGTGCGCGAAACACGTTGCGTATAAATCTGAGATATTTCATGCGATATTGGTTTTCAGAACCACCAAGGTCAGGATATTCATCGAAGAAAATTACAGCACGATCTTTGCATTGTTGAATGCCATCGATTAGTATTTGGCGGTTCAAACGCTCTTCACAATCGTATCCGGAACTTGTCAGCAGTGCGCCAATAAAAGCATATGTATACAGACTTTCGCACGTGGAGATCATTTGCATTGATACGTCGTCAAGGTCGTTGAGATCTCTCATCACGCACGTATGAAACCAAAAAGTCCTCTTCTTAAACGCTGAATGCACGCTCGTTTTTTTGTGTTCATCACTTTGTTCGCAGACAATGTAGAACAGATCAAATTCCATGCGTGTCATCAAACTAAATGCCATCTGGGTCTTTCCCATTCCAGCTGAGTTTTCCAAAGCGATAAATGAGCCTCTTCCTCTGATTTTCACCGCTTTGATAGCATTCACGACTGTAGTCACTTCGTTGGTATCTTTTAATAGCTGTCCCATCGCAAAATAAGATCGATTTCCGAGTGATCTTGTTTTGCAGCAAGCACATGTATTTGGCCTCCAAGCGGGGAACCGTTCGATGCCGATCAACAAACGTATCCCAGATAAGATTTCCGGGTCGCACTTTGTTTTCATCATTCATAAAAGCACGAATACGTGGATTCACTTGACCTGTCGTTGATTTGAAGACGTCTTCCATGCTTGCAACAAGCCATGTACAGTCCTTCATTCCCATATACATACACAGTTCTGGTACGTCGGCAACAGCAAGCTCGCCCCTGATCGCCTGTTGGAAGTCTTCAATAGTCTGATCCGAGCTAAGGTTGATTCGAAGCAAGCGCCCACGCCGTCCAACGAGCAGGTATTTGATGGTGGGCATGCTTGAACACATTCTCAATTCATTTTTTTCGAATCGCCGATCAGTACAGTAAGGATGCAAATCATGCACATACTGTATTTTCCAGCCGAACACCTGGCAAGGACAGAGATGTGGTCTGGTAGTGCTTATTGGAGAGAAGTGAAGATATATAGCAAAGACGTATAAGATGGATGGAAGATAAGAACGAACAGAAAGCAATGTGATTGTGTTGTGCTGAGTGTGCAGTATCGATAGACGAACGTGAAGCTGGGCACTGGACGCACCACACGCGCACTTGCGTAGCGATCTGCTTGAGCTCGACCAGAATCTTCTCCGTACGTGCCGCTGCGCCTGGGCCATTGCTGTTGTCCGCCAACATAGTTCTCCTTGATGAATGCGTGCTCCAGCAGCATCGAGGCCGACGGTATCAGCACCGGGTTACAGCAGCAGAATGAGTTCAATCACCTGCTTTGAGCCTTTATAGATAGGTAATTACCTTGACGTGGCCTTTTCGATTGATGAGCATGTTGCTGAGTTTAATATCGCGATGCAGTTGATGGCTCTCGTGCAGAAACGCTAGTCCCTTGAGCACCCAGAAGGCGAGATTGGCGATCGGCTGGAGGACCCAGCGCCTGGCGCGTGTTCAGCTGCAGCTTGCCCTTGCGGTTTGGGTGTGCGTCGCATATGGCGCAGTAGTCTGCACGCTCTGCAGTTTCTGAGACTTTTCTTTCTCAAACTAGCTTTCTCGTAAATTCTATACGGCCGACCCTGGCCACAGCACATCAATCAAATGCCAATTCTCGTATTTCTTAGATTTTTCTTTCCAGATGTTGGCCATTAGACCCAACGGTCACTTCTCGTTGAGCTATCACACTCACAATTTGTTTTGCACAAGCGCCGCAAACGAGACTGGTCAACCACATTGTCACGCTCGATGCCAACTTTGACTTTTGGTTGACCAGTGTTCGCTTGCGGTGTCTAGCAAATCGCCGC